>JABUQX010039366.1:55000-83338 GCA_015478945.1 Trachelipus rathkii
TATATATATATATATATAGATATATATATATATATTATATTATATTATATATAATATAATTGATGCTTCCAAGGAGGGTTTGCACCCTGTCGCTGGGATTAGCATCTTACTCTTAAACTATAAAGTCTAAACTCTAAACCAGGGTTGCGAACCTGGAGCCGGAGTAAAAATTTTTTTTGGGTGCAAGCCGAAGTCGGAACCAGCTGAAAAGGGATTCAGGACCGGAAGCCGACCGGTAGCCGGAGTCGGAGCTTGGCAGTTATGAATATAATGGTGGAGCTCGAGCCATAGTTGTAGCTAAGGAAAAAAGTACCCAACCCCACATCCCTACCCTGACCTTAACACTTTTTTCAGAATTTTTCGAATGTTCTTCATACTTCTCGGAACTTTGGTTGCTTAGTCTAGTCCTGGAGTTTTTGGTAGCAATTTAATTAATGGATTTGAAGGGACAGGCTGCTGCCTCTGTCGCCCTAGTTCTCTTTTCATGACCGTACCCTATTATATACTGTATATATATATATATATATATAGTATTATATATAGGTATATAATATATATAATAATATATAATAGTTATATATATATATATATTATATATATAGTATATATTAATATATATTATATATATATTAGTATATAATATAGAATATATATATATATCATAATATAATATATATATATACATAAGTATTTAAAAGGAAAAGGAAATTGAGTGATATAGTTTATTATCATTTCACTTCTCGATCCACATTCATCTAAGTTTATTAAATTATGTAAACTTTAAATTGGCCTCCTACGCTATTTGGGTAAAGGAATTTCTTGTGAAGGCAGGTGGAGTCTCCTTTAAAATGACTTTCTGAAATAAATATAGAGAAACCCAGAGACAGATGGTTGAAAAGCGAAAAGCGTAAACATCCCTTTTTAGAATTTGTATAATCATTCATTGAATGAGTAAACACTCATTTGATTGGTTGTAATTCTTTTGTCTATGTAATATCAAGGTTGATGTGATAAATGATGGAGGCCTTGAAATAATTGTAGACCTTGCTAGGACTGTCGAATTTGTTTTGCTTTTTTTTCGGTTCCGTCCTATTAATTGACTTAGTTTAGTAAATTGTGGGCTTTTTTTTTAGTTTCTTTTTAAAACCAACATGGGGCATGAAAAAGATTCTCGTGCAAATATCTGCCTACCATTCTAGTTGGTTGTTTAATTTTATTTATTTTCAGTGGAGCCTAATCTGCTTTTAATATATTTCTGTTTTTAATATATTACTGCTTTTTAATTAAAGAAGGGGGAGTAATTCAGTTACCAAATCTGAAAAACACACGCCCTTTATTTTTCATGATTCCAATTATTTTACCCACTTACTCCCAACGTTAAATTATTATTATTTACTCATTTTTGAAAAATGAAAAAAATTTAAATTACACAAATAATAACTGTCGTTAAAATTCGTAAAGCCCTTCTTTATATCTCATTGAATCCCCGCGAAATTCTTCACTTAAACATCGTAACTAAGCACTTGAGTATTTACAAGATCCCTCTCATGTATTCGAGTCATTTAGTTTAAGATTTAAAAGATTCTTTCATAGAAATCTTCCCTTTTCCGGATGTTGGTCTTTTCATTCATAAAAAGTATATAAAATTTTGTCTCGTGTATATATATAGTATATATATATATATATTATATATATTACTATATATTATATATTATATATTATTGATATGATATATACCTATATGTACATATATAATAATATATTATATAATATATATATAAATATATATTATATATATATATATATAATTATATTAGCGGGTGTACCGGAACTGATTTTCATAGTTCCGGCGGAAAACCGAATGGCCGGAATCACAAAAAAAATTTCGGCCGGAATTCCGGCCGGGAACCGGAATTTCTTATGAACTTTCGTTTACCTAAAAAATGTATAAAAAAAATATTTTATATAACTTTCCACATAAAATCTTACATTTAAGAAAAAACTTTTCCATGAAAAAAAAAAAAAAAAAAAAAAAAAAACCATTTTTATTGGGGGGAAAAAAAAAATTTTTTCCCATCACGAAGGGTAATCTGAAGTCCAAAAAATTTTAATTGTGAAAGCGGAGATCTTGTTATTTTCTAGAACAGGTGGAAACCACAAAAAGAAGCAATACGATGCCAAGCCGTGAGATAAGGAGTTTGGGATAAGTTTTCTCCCCAAAAAAAGATTTATCTTATCAATGACCCCAAATCACAGAAAATTATGAAGAATTTTTTCGCAATGAGTAACCAAGCCATGGACGCATTCCACTGAAGAGCACGGATTCATAGAACTTATTGCCCATGTCTTGACCAAAATATCTTGTCCTAGTAGAAAATTATTTTTAGAGAGATGTGCCAACTTCATACTGGAGGGGGGGGAAAAAAAATATATGAATCAGCTGTATTCGCAGAAGTTCTCTAAGGCTGAACAGATATCATTTACTACAGATATATAGAGAGCCTAAATAATGCAATACAGAATCATTAATTTCTTTAACTTTCGCTCTGGCATTACCGCAGCAGTTTAAAAAAATGCGACTTGAAAACTCCATTGCAAGTAATCCAGGCTCATCTGCCGAATTAAAATCACTGATGAGATTAATATGAAATTATGATGAAAGTTTAATTGGGAAAAATTCCTCTAACAAAATCCATTTAGCCTCGAGTGGGCATTAACACGAAACTTAGGAACTAATTTACCAGGATACACAATTTTCTTGGTTTTGTTTCATAAACTTCAATTGTGTTATAAAGCATGCCTTTTTTCTCAGAACTCTTTTTGAGAGTGGTTAAATATAAGAAATCGTGAATATTCGCTAACACATTTCAATCTTCCAGTTTTTACTGTAATGAACTTAAAGAATCCAAAGAGAATCTGGATCCACATCTTGCAAGCCCACTTTATGCCAATTCAAGATGTTATTACAAGGGGAATAGAACATATTTGATTCTAAGGGAAAGAATTGAATGTATTTGAAAAAGACCTCTGCAGTTACTATATTATAGGACAATAAAATCATTTAATCTTGATGCTAATAAATGGCAAATACTGAAAATTCTAAGAGTTTTGTAATTCATATTCCCCATGATTACGAAAAAACATTTTTAAGGCAAAAATCCAATTATAATCATCAATGTATTTCCCATATTGATCTCTCCAGCACATCTCTCAAACTCTGAGGATAACAGCAGAGTTCAGACTTTAAAGAAGAGCTGAAGAAGGCATTAGTTTAGATTTATGAATAAAAAGGAAGAGAAAGGAACAATAGACATATATCAAAAATCAAAACAAGATAATTGTTTAAGTACTGTAGTAGACCCCAAGATACAAACTGACTTTATTTATTCTTAAGTTGAAATAATGAGAATTGAGTAGAAAATAGATGCTTGAAGAAATATGCAAATAAGAAGTAGAAAGTGATAATAGTAGTAGCAGTGCAGAAGAAGGCTTCAGGCGATGATCATCCAATCCAATTAAGAAACGAGCATTATCTTAACAATTGAATTAGATTGCCAAAGTGACCATCAGAACAATCAGGGAGCATTAAGAAAAGAAATTACGGCAAAATTACTTAGTTTTTATAAGTTGAAGCAAGTGATAGTGACAGCGTGACAGTTAGTGTAAAAAAGAAGAACGAAAAATCAGTGGCTCATCAAAAGGTGAAATTTTAAAAAATCTGAGTTTTTTAAATTTTTTTTTTACCAGAGAAATCAATTTCTAAACTCTGGAAAAAGAAGAATTACTTAATTGTGGAAAGTAACCAAAGCTAAATTTCCAAACATAGCAGAGTACTAGCCCAAAAATTACCCTCCTTTCCAGTCTCCCCCATATATACAGAGAATTTTTTTATTTCAGAAGAGGGAAATATATTAAGTGAAAAACAAATTACTAATTTCGCCCATTTTTGGAGAACAGTTCTTCTTGTGATTAGCACTATTCAGCAATATTTTCGTAAGTTTAAAGAAATTAACTTAAATATATATATTATAATATATAATATATATATATATATATATATATATATAATATATATGAATAATAATATATATATATATAACTTAATATATAATATAATGTATATACAATATATAGTATATAATATATATATATAATATATAGTATTTATTAGTATAATAATATACTTATATTAATATAATATAATTTTGAGAATTAAATTTGAATTGTAATGAGAATATCTTAAGTAATCCTATATTTTGAGGAGTACTGAGTAAACTTTATTTAATAATACTGTAGGTATGTAATACACATGTGTATGAATGTTACACAAGGCTACTATTATTTTTATGTTAAAAGATGGGCTATGGGTTATGTAAAATAAATCCCTTCCGATCACAATTTTTCCTCAGAAGATGGATAGTAATATTCCGGCTTCCGGCCGGATTTTCAAAATTCCAAAGCCGGAACCCGAACACGGAAAAAAATGTCAAATTCCGGCCGGAAAATTCCGGCCGGACCGGAATTCCTGTACACACCTCTAATATATATTATATATATTAATATATATTAATATATATAATAAATATATATATATATATAATATATATAGATAATATAGTTATATATATATAATATATATATATATATTATAATAATAAATATGATATTATATATATAGTAAAAAATATAATATATATAGTTTGTAATATATTATAATATATATATATTTATATATATATAAAGTATATAGTATATATAATATATATATATAATATATATAGTATATATATTTAATATTAAATATATTATAAATATCTATATAATATACTATATATATATATAAAATATATATTATATGCGGATAAGAGTAAAGAATATTCTAAATATAAGCTATAGTATAAATTTTAAAAAAGTAATTAATTTATTGCCGTCTTGATAAATTTAATTAGGTTTATTATTTAACTTTAGTAATTAACAAATTATAACTTTAATTAATTTATAAATTATTAATGAAAATAAGGTGTTATCATAAGAAGGTCAATATACAAGAAAATATTAATTTGTACATTAGGGTAATTAATTAATATTATTATTATATTGCTTGTTGTATATTTATTTATTTAATATATTAAATTAGACGAAATTATATGTATTATAATAGAGATATAAATATAAGATATATAAATAGAATATAAAATGTATAGATAGATAGATATAATATATATATAATATATAAATATATAAAATAGTGATATATAAATATAGATATATATAGATATATATATATATATATATAGAATTATATAAGGATATATATATATTATATTTAATAATAATACTTATAATATTTATAATGTATTAATATAATATATATATAAACACCGTTTGGAGGTAAAATGTTGAGTGCTTGTATATAAATTAGTTATGTTCTTTCTTACTACTACTACTACTACTAACTACTAACTACTACTACTACTACCCACTACTAATAATAATAATAAGTTAAAATAATAATTTAATAATACCTAATAATAAACTTCCTAAACTTATTTAGCAAAAGAAAAAGTTAAGATAATTGATAGTAGTTTATTATTCATTTCATCACGAAATATTAACAAAGTTATATAATATTAAGAATACTCTATTACTATTCTCATCGATTTAATTAAGCGTCAACTTGTCAACACATTATATATTTTTAGTCTTCGTTCTGTTAACTAGATAGACGTGAGCGAATGATTAGTTTCTAATAACAATAAAGAAAAAAGATTATGAGTACGATAAGCTCACGTAGTCGAATAGCAGTAGCATGAGCTGGTACTATAATAAGTTCAATCAAATCTAGAGCTTATTAGCTTAGTTTCCTATAATTTTTTTTTTCGAAGAATGTAAATATAGCAAAACACTAGAAAATAAGAAAATGCCTGTCAAAATAATATATAGCCTATCAATAACACCTTAATTATACTCCTTAATTATATTACTTTTAATATTTATTCTTATCTAATAATTTATTTATTTTGCAGTCTATTGCGGCAATACCGATGTTGAAATTGAACATCATCCGTCTGACCCAAAACTAACAACACTTCACATTAATAGAAATACAACCATAAATAGGGTCGTCTGCAATAATTTATTAGTTTGGCGGTATTAATCCCTTTTAATAGTCAAGCGTACTATTTATGAAATGAACCTCTACATGATACACCACCAACAAACTACGCACGACTGCATATAACACACAATAACATACACACTATCCATCTTTAATCTGCAGCAAATGGAGTTCACCCTTGAGTCGTAAAGGTTTGGAGCTTTTCCCAGTACCAGTTTCGGAAGAGACCTTGATTCAGCAAAAACCAACTAGAGCTATAAGTTAAGGGAGGTGGTGGGCTAAACCCATCCTGAAGACCTACAAAAAATAATCCCAGCAATTACAGGATCACTTCGTAATAGAGCCCGGGGAGAAATAAATAAACTATATTAGTAAATGTTACAGGGTTTAAATATGATGATAGCCAATTAAAAACCATACAGCATTTTCGAGATAATAATAAATGTTATTTACACAAATGCTCATAGCCCTAAACTTAGAAAAAACAAAGCTATGAGCCTCGTTAATAATGTCTACTACCATAAATGAGAATACAATAGACATTATTTGCTAAACACCAACTGAGCATGGCGTTAAATAACACAGAAATAACTATATGAAGACTCCTTTCAGGAATATGAAATAGCAGGATTAATTCACCTTTCTTTGATAACCATCACCTAACCTAACCACGGTAGAGGAAAGCTAAAAGGCCTGTCGTGTAGGATACGCGCTTAATGCGCTAAAAAGCAACTATACTCAAATCATGTACCTAATGACATGACTTATAAATTAATCAATGAATATTGAAATCTGTAGTAGGATAAGATTCCACTAAATAATACTATACAATAATCACTTCATAGAACTAAATAGGTGCGAGCCATTTAATAGAACTCCAGGCCAGAAAGTCTCCCGAACTCTAGATAGCAATGAATGATGAATATGACAATTGAAGCAACAGCAATGCCACTAAAATTTTCAGTAATGAAAAAAAGGTATATCATAATGTGGTCCGATTTTAAATTTTCCTGGCATTCATTGGATTCCTTGTAATCTAATACCTAGGAGACCGTAGTAGTTTGCCATTCATAATTTTGGAGTAATAACTTAAGTTATTTGACCCAGATGGGTCCAAGAAACCACAAGAATTACGATGCACTATATAACCTTCAGTATTAACAACTGATGAAAGATCATGGCTGGATGAAATGAGTTAGAGTTGAGAGAATTTAGGACTTAGTGACCATAATATTATGAGATTTAATATGAATGTTGAATATCTGGACCCAAATTGAGTTATAATAAGGAAAAGATCAAGATTTCCGAAATGGCGATTATACCAAATTTCGAGACATGCTTAGTATAACTGACTGGAATAAAGAGTTTAAAGACCAAAACTGTGTATTATCATGTGGGAATTTTTAAACAAATTTTAATGGAATATCAGTCAGTATGTTTTTAAAATAAACCCATTAGGGTGGTGGCGGAAGATGAAAATCCTGTTTGTGGAATGAGAGATAAGAGAGAAAAATTAATGAAAAGCGAGAATGTTTATAAAATTATTCAAGGTAGTAAGGAAGCATGATTTATGAAAATTATAGGAAAAATAGAAAAGAACTAAACCAGTCAATAAGAAGGCAAAGAGAGAGGCAGAAATTAATTTAGCAAGAAATAGTAATAAGAACCTGAAGAAGTTTTTTAGTTAGCTTTTATAAATTAAAAGTAAGAAGAGGACAGGTCCAATTAAAATGATGAAAATTTAAGTGAGTTACAAGATAAGGAGGGTCAACATTTCAATGCTTAATATGTTCAGTGTTTACTGAGAGATATAAGAATAATAGTTCAAGAAGAACTAATATGTCTGTATGATGCAATGTCCAACCAAAAATAGACTTAACAGATTATAGAACTTTGATGTAAAGATATTAAACGTTATTAGATCATAAAATTGATCCAAGTAAAGCTGCAGGCTTACCTTGAATGGATATATATGAGAATTTCTGAAGTAAGACGGTATGTTTTAAGCATTGAACAGAACTGATATATATGACTTTTAAAACAGCGTCTTATGAACAATTTGCGGAATTGTACCAGATGACTGGAAAAACAGCATATGTTGTGGCCTATTTATAATGAAAGGCTATAAAGTAAGAAGATTGGGATTAGGCCATTTAGGCTTAACATCTTCTGCGTATGTAAAGGTTCTGGAAAAGAATTATGAAAGCGTTCATATAGAGAAATATTTAGAGATAACAGGTATTGTATGACTCCCAGCATGTTTTAGAAAGGCTAGGTCATGTCAGACAAACCTTTTTAGAATTTATGAAATACATTACTGACTGCAATGACCGAGAGAGATCCATTTGATATTGTATATTTAGACTTTGAGTAAAGCTTTTTGATAAGGTTCCCCACATAAGGATGATGAAAAAAGTTATTTGCAATTCGGTATAGGATGAGTGGTAACATGGATTGATATAAAAGATATGGCTGCGAATAGGAAAAAGTGGGTACAACTAATATGAGGAATAAATCATCATGGGAAAAATAGTGAAGATGTGGTGCCCCACAGCGGGCTTCAGTGCTTGCGGCCACTATAAATGTTCCTTCATATATTCAATAAATTGATTTGAGGACCAGGACTATAAATGCCAAGGTTACTAAGTTTGCAGATTGATACGTAAAAGGTAGGCCACCTCAGTGTGGAATAGTGCTGGAATGCATAAAGATTCAAAAATTGATCTTGATAAACTTCTTGGGTGGGCAGATATATGGCAAATGAATTTTAATAGTAAAAAGTGTAAGGTTATTCACCTAGGTTACTCAAAATAAAAGTTTTAACTACGATATGAATGTGGATAGTGGCTTGAGTCTGTGGACATAAAAAAAGAGATTTAGGGTTGATTATAAGCAGTAATTTGAAAGAAAGCGTAATCAATGTATGGAAGCACTAGAAAATAAAGCATAAAGGATATGCTGATGACATAATAAATCGGCAATGTTGTTTTACTAAAGGGCAAGATAAGTAATAGTAAACTGAGATATAACAATATATAATAGCTATGTTAGGCAGTAATAGGAGTATGTGCACAAGAATTTGTAGGTCATACCCTTAATTTAAATGAAAAGACTTAGAGTATGCTAGAGAAGAGTGCAACGTATAAGGAGCAACAAGAATGATTCTGGGTTTGAGATGTAAGAGCTATGAGGAAGAGAGCAGAAGGATAAGTATAAAGGAATGTTTCTGTTAGAAGGCGATTTCTCAAGGGAGACATGATACAAGGTCTACATAAATATTTATACATCTATTGATAACATAGAGACCAATAAATTTTTACATAGATAGAATCATAATGGACAGGTTGTACCAGGGGTACATAATTATAGAAAAATTAAAGAAGAAGCTATGCCAATCTTTATTATAAAGAAATGCATGATTCAGTTAATAGGGTTGTTATAAATTTTTGGAATTAGTTCTGCCAGAGGAGTTAGTGAGTGTGTAACTCGATTGCAACATTTATAAGAAAAACGACGTTAGATTCGTATTATGATGCGGTTGTAGTATCATATAATATTAATTGACATAAGCAAATTGGCCGTGAGTTATGAGTTTTTAGTAATATACAGTTATTGATTAGATGGCAATTGTGTGTGACCATAACTTAGTTATTAATGCATGTGGATGGTTTGGGCATATCATTTTATATATCATTAGTTTTGGACTAAGCAAATTGTGGTTATTGCAGTTTACAACAAATGTTTGACAAGGCCCTAGGGTGCTTTGTGAGATTTGCTATAATAAATTGAGCATTGATTTGAATAATATAAGGCGTAGTGTTGACTGGGGCATAAGTCTCGATAGCCATGAATGGTCTTTTATACTGTTCTCTATATTACCTAATGTCTTAATTGTCCTAATACACACACACACACTACACACCTACACACACACTACACACACACACATTCAACACACTATATATTAATATATATTAATAAATATATTATTATATAAAATTATTATAATATATAATTATTATATATTAATATATATATATATTAATATAATATATATATATATTAAATATATATTAATATATATATAATATAGAATTATATATATAGATAAATTATATTATATATAGTAATAATAAATAATATAATATAGTTTAATATACTCACAGTTAGTTTACGCTAGATATATAATCATATCTAAAATGATAACTGATATAATGGATATTCACAAATTAATCTATATAGACTAATATATATCAATATAATCAATGTCAATTTGATATTGATTTCGACTAATATGATAAAAAATAATCAATATCGACTAATATAGTCGATATCAACGTTTATAATCGATATTGACTAATATAATCTATATAGGTATAATATAATCTATACTAATATAATATATAATCGATATGAACTAATATATTCGAAATACATTTTATTATAATATAACTCAATATAATTAATATCAATTTAATATAGATTTCGACTAATATGGCAAAAAGTAATCACTATCGAGTAATGTAGTCGATATTCTCTAGTTTATAATCGATATAATCTATATAGGTCGAATAATATAATCGATATGAACTAATATATTCGAAATATATTTTATGTTAAAAAGAAATGCAAGAGTTCAGGGTCAACATCGTAATATATTTTTGCTGCTCGTAAATTTATTTTAAAATTGTTAAAAAAAGAAAAAAAATTCACCGAAATTATTTAAAATATTATTTTAAAATATAAACAAATATTTTAGAAACAAAATATATAACCTTTCTGGAAAATTATTTATTTATTTATTTATGTATTTATTTATTTATTTATTTATTCATTTTATTTTTTACCATATTTTTTAAAATAGTTTTTTGACGGTGAAGCTTAAAATTGTCAAAATTCAAGGGTTTTTTTAATGCATTTTTAAATACGGTATATTTCCGGTGTAAAGTTCAGAATGCAACAATTTAGCGTATTCTTTCTTTTATTTAAAATATTTGTTGTTATGTAAATTTATTTTCTTTCTTTTTCATGCTGTTCAAAGTGACTTTTATATGTAAGTACTTCCTGCTAATTATATATATAATATACAATATAAGCTCTTTAAATATATTGATAATACTATATATATATATCTATATATTATATATATATACTATATATATATGTATATGATATATATATATATACGTATATATATATATATATTACCTGTCGTTCCTTTGTTGTGGCCTCTTAGTACGTTTTTATTTCATTCGGGATTTGTTGATGTTACTTTTCTGGTTTGTTCTTATTACTTATATATACCTTATTTATAGTATATATATATATATATATATATACATTATGTTATATAATATATATATATTATAATAATATAATACTATATAAGGTCATATATATATTATATATATATATTAATATATATATGACAGACAAACAGCACCACTCTCAGCAGGCCCTAATCTAGGGAAGGGCCATACCACATTAACGTCCAAGCAGCGGTGAAAAGCCTTAAGCCAAGGGGGAAAGAATAGCTCACATTCTCCCACCCGACCAGTTGCGAACCTGGGACCCTCGCTTGGTTAGGCTAGTGCTCTACCGCTGAGCTACCGGGTGCTATTTATATAAAATAAATATCAAAATACAAACAAAAAAAAATAATGCCTCAAAGTTTGTTTGAAGTGCACAAATTTATTAAATCACAAAAATTCCCCCCCCCCGAATTCCCTAGCATAATTTTAGAGAAAATTTTTATATTTTCTTCGGTACAGTTTTTTTTGCTGAGTAGTGAAACTCAAAAACTTTAAAAAGGTTTTAATTTGTCATTTTATTTATTTTCATTTTATTATCTTCAGAGGAAGATGCAATATTGGAGATTTTGGGACCCCATTTTTTTTACAGTTTTCACCACCACTACGGGCAGAGCCCTATTCAGGGAGGAGGTGTTGCACGCCAAAATTCATCCCGCTAACGCCAAATTACGCAGATGAGGCACAGCACGCAGGCTTTCTAAAGGTGAGGGAATTAAATTCGTAGCAGGAAACACAGAAGAATGGAAGAGAATTCCACAGATACACAGAATTTATCGTGATGTGCAGGACAATATGTGAAGGATAGCACCCTCGCAGCGAACAAGCTTGGAGTTACCAATATCCACACAAAAACTCGTGGGGCAGACAACAGCACCCTTGTGCTACGAGAGGGTGGTCGTAAAGGTTCGTGGCTACGTCGCATGGTGTAATTTCCCCTCGAACAACCGTGCCGCTGCGCTGGTACCTACTTAGAAAAGAGATTAAAAGTCTTACCCACATCGCGCGGCAAAGCATTAAGGGGTGAAGTGAACTGGAAATGTACAGAAACAGTTTTATAAACCTTTGCTTTGACTCGAGACCCTGTCCAAAAGCCGGTTGAAACCAGAACCCCCCCAGATATTGAGAATCATACTCCATACAAGGGCGGATGAAGACCCTTGTATAGCTGGGAGTAACTCGCGAGAGGAAGAAAAGTCTCGCAGTCTAAACAGAGAATCTAATATACATCTTGGAGGTCCCCTAGCAACCACTGTGATGTGGGGTTTCTCCAGGACATTTTTTGTTTATGTTAAGACCAAGGATATTTATATTGTCAATAGGAGATACGAGAGAACCGTCGATCGAAAGATCTAGGAAAGTTAGAAGGGTTTTAGAGAGGAGATTTGTAGAGTTGAGTTTTAAAGAATTGAATTCTATCCATCGCAAGGTTGAGACGACCCCAAATCGGAAATTTCTATCCAGATCAGCTAGAATACAATAGGAAAGATTAAGACGAGAGCAATTCTAGAAGTAAAAGAGGAGCAGAATTGAAAATGAGTTGAAAGTGAAGGCTCGAGTCATCGCACAATGACGTGCGATAGAGTTCAGATGTACAGGTGAGAAGCATCATTAATAAAAGTAAGAAACAGTAGGAGATAAGACGGAAACCTGAGGAAGAACCCACTATTGACAGGAAAAGAAGAAGAAAGTCGCCCCATCAACAACAGCCGATATTGAGGCATTTGAAGGAAAGCTAGACATAGGTAAGCAAAGCAGAAGGAGGAAACCCAAAAGGAGGGAAAAGCTGGAGAGCAGTGACGCGCTGCCATACCCGGTCAAATGCATTGGAAATGTCAAGCGCCAACACGCAAGTCTTCCCCGTAGTTCCTAAAGCGGAAAACCATAAATCGGTTAAATAGGAAAGTTCATCGCCAGTAGACCTTGAACGCCGAAACCCGTACTGGCGATCGGAAAGAAGAGAATGCAGATTCCAGATGGTCTAAGAAGTGAGAGTTAAGAAGTGCTTCAAAGATTTTAGATAGAATACAAGTGAAGAGCCTATAGGGCGATAGTTAGAAGGATCAGAGCGGCTTCCTTTTTGGGACAATACGTTGGACATGCGCGGCTTCCAACACTTGAGGATAAAGTGCTGAAGTATTGAAATAGAGAAACTATAGTTGAACGAGGGGCCGGGTCAGCACGTAAGCACATTCCCTCAAAACTTGGGGAGGAATGCCATCCGGGCCACCCACCTTCCTAACGTTCATTTTAGCCCCCACCTAAAAATGGACCTAAATTCTTAATTTTTAGACAATTTTGATGGGGGAAAAAAACAAACCACAGCTTTTTCTGACCCTTCTTAGAACCGTCATTTTCGAGTGTTTTTTCTGTATCTGTAGTCATGTTTTGGGCGTTTTCATTTGTTCAGAACCTAAGTTTTTGACACTTTTTTCGTACAACTTTTTTATTTTTATTTTTGAAAATTGTGATCAGCAATTAAAAAAAAAAGTAGGAGTTTTGAAATTCGACATTGCTGAGCACAATTTTCCAAAAAATCAAAACACTATTTCGTGCACTTTGTGTACGTAAGATGAACCCATCTATGCATATTTCAATTTGAAAGTCATTTCGAAAAAAAACTTGTAGAACGAGTATCTAAAATTTCAAAAAAATTAGTTCTTTAAAAATTGAAAATGCTTGAAACAATGACTACAGACAGAAAACACCCGAAAATGACGTTCTTAGAAAAGGTCAAAAAAAGCTGGCGGTTTACTATTGTCTTTTCCCAATCCAAAATTGTCTTATACTTTAAAATTTTATCGTTCATTTTAGCGTGGGGGCCTAAAACATGGGGTCCCAAAATCTCCCCCTTCGACTTCCTCTTCATATATAAATATTTAATTTTAATTTAATTTATTATTTTTTTTATTAATTTATATATTATATATATATATATATATATATATTATATAATATATCATATATATTATATATATATATAGTATATATATACTATACTATATTTAAATATATATATAACTATATGATATATATATAATAATATATATTATATATATACTATATATATTATTATATATATATTCATAGTATATAAATATATATCTATATATATCATATATATATATATATAATATATATAAATAGTAATATATATATGGTTATATTGTATATATATATGAGTATATATATATATCTATATATAATATATAATATTATATAGCTCTTATATAATTATATATATATATACTATTATATATATATATATAATATATATTATATAGAATATTATATATATATCATATATAATATATATAATATATTATATATATATTATAATATTATTATAAATATATAGTATATATTACAGTGATGGGCACTGGTACATGAAAATTGGTTTGCGATACCGGATACATCGCACTTCGAAAAAATTAGCTTGGCGATACCGGTACTCGGCTACTTTGTTGAAAGCGTTTTTGGGCGATACCGGTACTCGGTACGTACTCGCCGGTACATCGACTACATCGATACATTTTTTCATATATGTGTAAAAACAATACTGATGAATGGATTTTCAATAATGAGTTTTTAATAGAAGTTTATTGCAATTTGATTTATGTTGTTTCTGTGCTATCTTTTTAGACATTAACTTTATATATACGTATATATATATTATATATACTATATATATTATACTATATATATATAATATATATATATATATAGTATATATATTATATATATATATATATATATATATATAATATATACTATATAACTACATATATATAATATATATATATATATATTTATATATCGTATATATATATAATTATATATATTATTGCAACAAGGGGAGATATTTCCCGTAATGATGCAATTATATTATTAAATTTGTTGGAATAAAGGTGTCTTAATTAAATCGGAGAGTTATTTTTGCTAATCATTATAGGCTATCGCGTATGCACAGTATGCGAATTTCTCATAAACCTCCGAATTTTCAATAAAACGTGTAGTTTCGATGCTGAAATGCATTCTTATGCAGAAATTATGTTATTTTGCATTGAGACCGCTCATCGCAGATCCAAAACGTTGTTTCCTGGCAATCCTCGTGAAAAAGAGATATTTGCAGCATATGTGTCAGCGGGGAATAGTTGCTACCAATAGTTAGTTGTTGTAATACGTTCAGAAAAGTCTGAATGGGGGTAGAACCCATATAAATCCTCCTTTGAAGCGGCATGCATCCCACATTTATGTTGTAATAATTAATATTACATTTGCTAACTATTTGTCCAGCCAACTAAACTTCATGAATTTTTCGAAGGTAATTCATTGACCCACACTCACCTGTTGGGATCGTGTATTCCTGAGTATAATCGTACCAACAGTCAGCGGGAGCCACTTACCGAATGTATAATCGTGTATACTCTAGCACATTTCTATTTAATTGTACACATCCATAAACACCTATGCCTAATAATGTGTATACACAAACCCAGGAACTGAACGGATCAGGTTGCAGCGTTTATGTCTTGCAAGGACAAGACTACTGCCACACAGAGCTACGGAGTGTAGATAACCCGAATCATCCTGATCGATCAGGAAACCCGCATTCCACCTATAATGTACAGGATCTGTACACACAGGCTTTCAAGGAATAAGGTTCGACCAGACTCACCATTCCGCCCCCCAAGTCAACCTCCGCACCGTACCCTTGACATGGCACGTTTGACTTTCTATTCACTAACCACCGGAACACCCAACAAAGCCCGTACTTACCGGCAGACAAGCAATTGGTACGGCCGTAGCATTCTACATAGTACAAACATTTTTCGATTACAGCAGCACACATTGTGCACCGTCTTGCATCCCGCTATCCCGGAACGTGCGTTGTAGTTCGTTATCCAAATGCTGTTCCATGAGTTTGACAAATAAAACTATGAGGGCAGCTCCGGTGTTTGTGGTACGATGAGGCAGTGCTTTGCCCAATATTGGCGCTGACGATTACATGGGTCAAACCGTTCGGTACAGATTGAGTGCAGGCCATCGAATATCACCCTACAGCACGCGACCACCAGGTAGTTTACTCCCATAAATGGTAGTGCTGAAACTGCTAGATAATTTACTTGATCGGGCCGGGACATTTCACCATAGAAAACCAGAAGCGCAATGAAACAAGAATTTCTGGACACTACTTTGTCAGACCTTCGTGACGTACCATTACAGACACGTCAAAATATTGCTACATTACCAGCATGAAGGAATGGCCCAGCCACATACTAGCAAGAGCGCTGCAAGCATTCATCTAAACGTTAACACACCCCGTAGGTGCGATAGGAAACATGGAGGTCCTATTTCCGTGGGCCTCCGTAGACACCGGACCTTACTCAACTTGAGTATTACCTGTGGGACTACCTGAAGAATCGTGTCTACGGTGGGTACACAAAACCCAATACCATCAGTTAATTACCTCTTAAGTCTGAATCGACTCACGCTCTGTCGATAGTCGACCTCCGGAAAAATTCACACTTGGCAATCGTGACAAGGCGTGGACAGACGGGCCTGAAACTTTGAGGATGGTGAATAAGGGCAGAATTTCGCGCACCGCATCATAATGGTATACATGCACTATCGGATGAAGAACTGTACTTACATAAATTCAGAAGGGATACTTACAGGAAAGGATTCATTACTATACCGAAATAATACTTATGGACTGTAAATAAACGGATGTGTTACCAGAGTTATAAATCATTTCTGTTATAAATCAAAACTGTTCATCGTAACTAACTATTCAATGAGAGCCTAATATAACGACGCGTATATGGGTTTCGGCCCTCATTCACAATGTTCTAAACCTATTACAAATAACATTTGTTTGTAACTATTACGGCGCAGCACGTATTTTCCGCGTATGAGAGGTAACTACCATTTAAACTCGAGATGACTGTTCTTTATGAACCCTAAAAATAACCTTTTCTGCCCTTACAAAATGCGAATTTAGGATTATCAGAACCATCATCGGGTTTTATGTTTTATGGAAAATTCGCAAGGCTATCGCATGAGCAATTCGCATATAAGAGACCCCTCTTTATTCCTGACAGCTGTTCTAAATAATGACATCACTTAGCGGAAAATTATTCCGTTGGTGCACATCTAGCTGAAACCTACCACACTCACACACCACACGCACGCAGCAGCATCCTTCCCTACAGCACACGACGACACACAGCACCCACACAACGACATCATCATATATATTATATAGTTATATATATTATAGTTATATCATATATTATAATATATATATTAATAATAACTTTTTTATGATAGTTATATATATAATATTACTATTATATAATATATATATATAGATAAACTTATATATAGTTACGTATATATACTATATCAGATATATAATCATACTATCATATATATATAGTATGAGGACGCGTGTTGTGTTATACGGAAGAATGGGTCATCTTGACTTTAACAACAATAAAGTGCAAAAATTAAAAAATTTGCAGAGCGATAATAAATAGCATCGATAGCAGACTCGTTATGATGCTAAATGAATGCATTGGCACATGAACGCGATAAAAATGAAATGGGCATTCCAGTCTTACAGGAAGCTTCCCTCCCTGCCTCGCCCACTCGACCCAGTGAGTGCTGGAAATAACTAATAATCTTTATTTCTTTCATCAAGAAAGCTATATACGAAGCCATATTAATTTTTTTAACCAGAATTGAACGCATCTGCCCAGTATTAAGTTTCATCGAAGTATGATACATTGACAGACAACTTTGTTCAGGCTCATTTCTAAATGTTATTTTAAAAAACTTTCCGTTCACTACGGAGATCGATTTAGAACATTCTCCTTCTAAGTTCATTGAAAATCAGTTGCAAATTCAAGCTGCGTGTCTCATAATGATAATTTCCGTCCACTAGTTCATAAATCATGGCATATCTTGGAGCCTACTTTTTTCATATAATCAATTTAAATAAACAAAAGTTTTATGACAAGAATATTAATAAGTACACTTTATTTCATAACATCTATAAACAAAAAAAAAAAAAAAAAAAAAAAAACATTCCTATAACAAAGCCATGGCCCAGTTGATACACCAAAAAAATCTACCGAATAGAAGAGTACCGATGTTTTTCGGGTTAGCGGTTTCACACAAAAAAACTGTTGCATTGGGCCGCATTTACCTACATCGGTACTTTTCAAAAGTGTTTGGCGATACCGGTATCGGTACAAAAAAGTATCGCCCATACACTGTACCCGGTCACATGTTACCCGCGCGTACGCCTGCCCATCTCTGTAGTCAGATAGATTATTATGATATATACCTATTAATATATATTATTATATAATCATTGTATATATAATCATATAATATATATATATATAATATATATAATAAGTATATATATATATATATATATATATATATATATATATAATATATATGTATATATATATATATAATGTATACTATATATATATTAAAGAAGGCCTTATAAATTAAAAATGCTAAAAAAAATTTTTCAAGAAATTTTATTTTTCATACAAGAACTAGTCTTCAAAAATAGTAGTAAACTGAGCTTTCGATCCAAGGCCTTCTTTAATATACCTACTTAATCTAGCGATCACTTGCTAAGAACTAACTAACTAACCTATATATTTATATTATATTACGTCATATATATATAATATATTATATATATATTTATAATATATATATATATATACTATATATATAGTATCTATATCTACATATATAATATATAGTATATATGATATTTATATAATATATATATATATATATAATATATATATATATGAGTTAATTAGTATAGGGGGGCACAACTGCCAGGAAAAATGAAAGCCGGAATTTGAAACCGAAAGTTCCACATGTTGCAAAGCAACATTTTGTAACATCTGTTTTTTCATGCTTGACGTGTCAAGGTTAGGGATTCTAAGGTCGGTTAAACCGTTTTTAAGGTCTTAAGGACCGATTTTGGAGGTTTGAACCTTGAACTTATGGGCCTTAACCCCCCAAAGGGGGCTTTAGCCCCCAAAGTTTTTTTTTTGGTTTCTGGAAGGTTTTAAATGATGGGTAGATCATTTTTGATGGTTCCAATCGATTTATCGTGATCCGTTACCCCAATATCGATGTTTAAATCTTTCTACTTGCTCTGGTTGACTTATTACATTGAAAAATATAATCGAAAGAAAATCATTGCTATTATTTAACATTCGTTCGATATATCGCTGTAGTACAAGAGTGGTATCCGAGGGTCTGAAAATTAGGCAAAATGAGGGTTCTGGAAAACTGGAAAACTAAAAAAAAACGTTTTTTTCCGAAAAAAAATAATAATAGTAGATAAATAATAAGTAAATGGATGGGTGTGTGTGTGGGGGGTTATGGTATCTCTACTTCCGGTTGCCTGTTGGTTTCACCGTCCAATGGTGCCACCGCCGCCTTCCTAGAATCAAGGTTTTGGGTGCATGCACCCCACCAGAAGGGGGTGTTGGCGTAAGGTATGTTACGTTTGTCGTTAGACTTATATTCTTAGTTCAGGTTATGATATGTTAGCCTTATTGATGTGAAAACTTTGTTACGTTAGCATATATTCGTTGGTCAGTATGATAATTACGTAAGATTATGATAAATATTTGTTAAATATTGCTATATTAATTTAAAAATAACAATGATATGTTAGAGATATGTTTGTGAAAGTGTGATAGTTTACGTTCTGTATGCCAGTGTTATTTACTTTACTTTTGTATAAAGCTTTGTTATGTTAGCAGTTATTTCAGGCGCGTAAGGGTATGTTTAGGTTTTGTCGTTGTACTTATATTCTTAGTTCAGGTATGCATTATGTCTAGTTATTGGACGTGGAAAACTTATGTAACGTTAGCATTGTATTCGGTTGCGTCAGTATGTGATTATTAGGTTTAAGGTTATGATAATTTTTGTTAATTAAATATAATGTAGATCAAGCTTTAATGAACATGCCAGGATATGTTTGAAAAAAGGGTGAATATGTTACGTTTTGTATGAATTGTTAGTTACTTTACAACGCTTAAAGTATGGAACTTTGTTTTAATGTTTGAAGTTTATTCGTGCTTATTAAGGTGTGTTAGGTTATGTCGTTGTGTACATTAATATCTTAGTTCAGGTTATGCTAGCGCCTTAGCTTTACCTTGATGTATTAAAAATCGCTATGTTACTTTAGCCTGATATTGGTCTGGGTTCAAGACTACTGATAAACTTAAGTAAAAGAATTATGATAAATGGTTTGTTAAATGATTACTATCCTTAATGTAAAGAATAAGCAATGAATATGTCTTAGAGATCATGTTATGGAAAAAAGTCGTGAATACGGGTTACCATTGTGACAATGCTATAGTACTTTACTGTATGTAAGTACGTCGGAACTTGGAATTGTAGTAGTGTATTCGGGCCGTAAGGTTTTTATTATGTAGGTACTTGACCTGTACTTGCTACAATATATATCTTACGTTACCGGTTATTGCTATGTTAGCTTTATCCTGATGTGAAAACTTTGTTTTACGTTAGCATATATTCGTTGATCAGTTAATACACCTAAAACTTATTTTTCTATTTACATTCCCCAAAATTTTACTAAAAAAATGTAACTTGAATCAATAGACTCAACTCAGATTCATGGAAGACTTGATGCAGGGTGGAGAAGTGGGTAAGGTTTTTTTTATTACAAACTGCCTTAAAAGTTAGACTGGATGCCAAATTTTTAAGCTATAACATAAAAACAGTATAAAAAAACTTTTAGTTAAATAGTTATATATTTTCTTTAAAACAAATAAAAATAAAAGTAATAAAAAGTTTTGTTTTTTTTTATGTTATACCAAATATGATTTGAATCAATAGATCAATATATTAATAGGTCGATAGATCAATAGATCATGGATGGGAGGGAGGGGTGAGGTGGGTATTTTGATTTACTGATTTACTGCTTTAGGGTCTGTAAAACGCAAATTTTTTAAGTTACAAACAAAAAAAATTTTTTTTAGCAAAAACAAAATGTTTTAAACAAATAAAACAAAAATAATAAAATTGAAAAAATAAATAATTTTTTAAAATAATAAAATGTAAAAAATAATTAAAATTTGAAAATAAGAAACTTGAGTCAACTCAAGCTCCGTGATCTTCCTTCAGTCCTATTTATTCTTCCTCTTCTGTGTGTTATCCAAATTTCATACTTCTACGCGAATTTCCAAGGTTTTGGGGCTCAACCCCAATACCATATGAGCGTAGCGTCACGCAATCTCGGCTGCAACGAGGTTACCTTATAAGGAAGGTGTATAACAAATTTCATCATTCTATGTTATTTTTCAATGTTTTGGGCTCAGCCCCGACACCCCATGGGCATAGTGACACGTAACCTCGTCTTCGACGAGGTTACCTTATAAGAACGATGTATACCACGTTTCATCCTTCTATGTCAATTTCCAAGGTATTGGGGCTAAGCCCCAACACCATATGCGCGTAGCGACACGCAACCTCGGCTGCGATGAGGTTACCTTATAAGAAAAATATATGCCAAATTTCATCCTTCTATGCTAATTTTCAATGTTTTAGGGCTCAGCCTTAACATCCAATGGGCGTAGCGACACATAGCCTCGTCTACGACGATGTTACCTTATAAGAAAGTGCATGCCAAATTTTATCATTCTACGGTCAATTTCCTACTTGGGAGGGGTGAGCACCCCTCCAAGGTGCACGACCACGTCACATCGGTTTACGAACGAGGTTACGTCCCCCCACAAAAGGGGCCGGTTTACGAGTTTGAGGGAGAAGATATATAATCCGTTGCTAGGGCCCATGCACAATTTTAGTAACATCTGTCTTTTTCATGCTTACGTGCTCAAGGTTAGGATTCCTAAGGTGCGCGTTTAAACCGTTTTTAAGGTCTAAGGGACGATATTCTGAGGTTTTGAACCTGAACTCATGGGCTTAACCCCCCCCCCAAAGGGGGCTTCGCCCCCAAAGTTTTTTTTTGGTTTCTGGAAGGTTTTAAATGATGGGTAGATCATTTTTGATGTTCCAATCGATTTATCGTGATCCCGTACCCCAATATCGATTGTTTAAATCTTTTACTTGCTCTGTTGACTTATTACATTGACAAATTAATCCCGAAACGAAAATCATTGCTATTATTTAAAAACATTCGTATCGGCCGATATATCGCGTGTAGTACAAGAGGTTGGTATCCCGAGGGTCTGAAACAATTAGGCAAAAATGAGGGTTCTTAAAATCTTGGAAAACCTAAAAAAAAACGTTTTTTTCCGAAAAAAAAAAAATAAATAATAAATAAATAATAAGATAAGAACATTGGGGTAGTGTGGGGGGTTATGGTATCTCTACTTCCGGTTGCCTGTGGTTTCACTCGTCCCAATCGGTGCCCACCGCGACCTTACTCAGAATCAAGGTTTTGTGTCATGCACCCCACCAGGCAAGGGCGGTGTTGGCGGTAAGTTATGTTACGCGTGTCGTCCAGACTTATATTCTTAGCTTCAGGTTAGATATGTTAGGCCTTATTGATGTGGAACAACTTCTGTTACGTAGCCATATATTTCGTTGGCCAATATGCACTAATTAACGTAAGATTGATAAATATTTCGTTAAATATTACATATCATTAATTAAAAAAATAACAATGATATGTTAGAGATTGATTTGTGAAAGGGTGAATGAGTTACCGTTTCCTGTAATGCCAGTGTTATTTACTTTACTTGTTAAGTATGGAGCTTTGTAAATGTTAGCAGTTTATTTTATTCGAGCGTAAGTATGTTAGGTTTTGTCGTTTTACCATTTATTCTTAGTTCAGTATGATATGTTAGGCTTCTATATGACGTCGAAAACTTTGTTACAGTTAGGACATGTTATTCGTTTGGTCAAGTATTGTGGATAATTAGGCCTAAGGTTACTATTATGATAAATTGTTTGTTAGAATAATGTTAATGTAAAATAATAATGATATATGCCAGAGATATGTTTGAAAAAGGCACGGTGAATAGTGTTACGTTTTCAGTATCCAGCAATGTAGGTTACTTTTACTGTTGTTAAGTATGCGAAACTTTGCCCCTCCTTTAATGCTTGCGAGAAGTTTATTCTGTTGACGTAAGTGTGTTAGGTTTCTGTCGTTTGTGCATTATATTTCTTAGGTTCAGGTTATGCTATGTTAGCTTTATTGATGTAAAAATTGTTACTTTAGCGATATATTGCGTCTGGTCATTTATTGATAATGTAAGTACAGATTATGATAAATGTGGTGTTAAAATCTTACTATGTTAATGTAAAAATAAAATGAATATGTAGAGATATGTTTGAAAAAAGTGTGAATAAGGTTACATTTTTGTGCTACAATCTGTAGTTACTTCTTACTGTGTTAAGTATTTGAACTTTGGTATAATTGTTAGTAGTGTATCGGGCGTAAGGTATGTTAGGTTTGCTGTTGTACATAATATTCTTAGTTCCGGTTATGCTATGTTAGCTTTATTGATGTGAAAACTTTGTTACGTTAGCATATATTCGTTGGTCAGTATATAGAAAACTTATATTTTTATATATTTATCCAAAATGATACTCGAAATGTAACTTGAATCAATAGATCAATAGATCATGGAAGGGTTGGGAGGGGTGGAGTGGGTGGTTTGATTTACTGATTTTACTGCTTTAGGTGGTGTAAACAAAAATGCAAAATTTTTTAAGCTATAAACATTTAAAAAGTATTAAAAAACTTTTAGTAAATATTTATATATTTTTTAAACAAATAAAATAAAAGTAAATAAAAGTTTTGTGTTATGTTATACCAAATATGATTTGAATCAATAGATCAATATATTAATAGGTCGATAGATCAATAGATCATGGATGGGAGGGAGGGGTGAGGTGGGTATTTTGATTTACTGATTTACCCTGCTTTAGGGATCTTATAAAACCGGCCCAATTTTTTAAGTTACAAACAAAAAAAATTTTTTTTAGCAAAAACAAATGTTTTTAAAACAAATAAAACAAAAAAATTAATAAAATTGAAAAATAAATAATGCTTTAATATAATTAAAATGTAAAAATAATTAAAATTTTGAAAATTAAGAACAATTAAGAAAACTCAAGCTCCGTGATCTTCCTTCAGTTCCTAGTTATTCTTCCTTCCTTCTGTGTGTTTAACTCCAAATTCATTTACTTCTACGCGAATTTCCCAAGGTTTTGGGAGCCTCACCCCAAAACCCAAGAGGCGTAGCCGTCACGCAATCCTGGCATGACAACGAGGTTTACCTTAATAAGGAAGGTGTCATAACAAAATATCATCATTCTATCGTTAATTTTTCACATGTTTGGGCTCAGCCCCGACACCCCATGGGCATAGTGACACGTAAACCTCGTCGTCGCACGAGTTGTTACCTCTAATAAGGAACGAGCTTGTATACCACGTTCATCCTTCTATAGTCCAATTTCCAAGGTATTGGGGCTTAAGCCCCAACCAGCACCATATAGCGTTAGCGACACGCCAACCTCCCGAGCCTGCGAAGAGGTTACACCCTTATAAGAAAAAATATTAAACGCCCAAAATTTTCATCCGGGTTCTATGCTAATTCTTCCAAAATGTTTATAGGGCTCAGCCGTTAAAACATCCAATGGGCCCCGCCCGGTTTTACGGTTCACACCGTCTCGCCCCCTCCACCCGTACCCGGTGTTTAGCGACACATAGCCCTCGCGTTACGAGCGATGTTACCTTATAAGAAAGTGCATGCCAAAAATTTTATCATTCTACGGTCATTTCTCTCTACTTGGAGGGGGTGAGCACCCTCTAAGGGGGTGCACGAACCACGTAAGCATCGGTTTACGACGAGGTTACGTCCCCCCACCAAAGGTGGGGCTACCGAATGTTTTGAGAAAGAAATATATCCGATTAGCCAATAAAATATTTGGGACAAAACTTTTTTTTCATGCTGACGTGTTATCGCCGTTAGGGATTCTAAGGTCGGTTAAACCGTTTTTAAGGTCTTAAGGACCCCGAATTTCTTCGGACGGTTTTGAACCTGAACTCAGGGGCTGGACCCCCCCCAAAGGGGGCTTTTGTCCCCAACTAGTTTTTTTTTTTTTCTTTGGTGGTTTCTGGGAAGGTTTAAATGCGATGGCTAGATCATTTTTTGATGCGTTCCCTCTTTTCCAATTCGATTTATCGTGATCCGTTACCCCAATATCGATGTTTAAATCTTTTCTTACTATGCTTCTGGTCGACTTAATTACATTGAAAAAAATATATTTCCGACAAGGAAAATCATTCGCTATTATCTTAACATTCGTTTCGGAATATATCGCCCTGTAGTTTACAAGAGTGTTGGTAATCCGAGGGCTCGTCTTGAAAAATTAGGCCAAAATGAGGGTTCGGGAAAAAACTGAAAACCCAAAAAAAAAAAACCGTTTTTTTCCGGGAAAAAAAATAAATAAATAGTAGATAAATAATTTAAGTAAATGGAAAATGGTGCTGTTGTGGGGAGGTTATGGACATCTCTTACTTCCGCCGTTGCAGCCTGTTTGAGTCTTCCACCCGTCCCAGATTGGGTCTGCCCCAACCGCCCGCCTTCCCTAGATATCAAGGTTTTGGACTGCATGCACCCCAGACCAGAAGGGGGGTCTTGTTGGCGTAAGCGATATGTTACGTTTGCGTGTAGGACTTATATTCTTAGTTCAGGTTATGATATGTAGCCTTATTTGAATGGGGAAAAAACTTTTGTTACGCCTAGAGTCGAATCTTCCATAGATAAATTACCGAGTAAAGCATGTTTTGAACTTAAAAATATTTTTTTGTTAAATATTGCTATGATTAGATTTTATTGCAGTGCTATTCACTAAGAGAAGATATGTTTTGTGACAAAGTGTGAATAGTTTACGTTCTGTATGCAATGTTGTTATTTATTTACTTGTTAAGTATGGAGCTTTGTTAATGTAGCAGTGTTTATTCGGGCCCGTATAAGATGATGTTAGGTTTGTCGGTCTGTTACAATTTATCGTTTTCCTTATTTGGAGCTCTGCTGCTTTCTCCTTTCTCCTTTAAAACTTTGTTACCGTTATCTGAACTTTCTTCGTTTGGGATAATTATGCATGTTTCTAATAGATTCTTCGCCCAACCTAGTTTAATGTTGAAGAGAGTAAAAATGACATGCCAGAGATATGTTTGAAAAAGGTAGTGTTAATATGTTACGTTTTGCATATGCAATGTTAGTGTACTCTACTGTGTTAAGTTATCGAAACTTTGTTTTAAACTTGGTATTTTATTCGTTCGTGAGTCTTATTTACGGGATCACCTAGTTTTTTCATCTCTTTTTTTTTGTGTGTTAGTCCTGAAAGTTAAACAGCTACACTATTTCCTTCTTTCAAGTTTCAGGTTATGCTATTGTGTGGTTAGCTTTATTGAATTGAAAAATGCTATGTTACTTAGCTTCGTATTATTTGGATCCCGGTCAACAGATATGATAATTAGTTAATATTGTGTACTTAGTTGTTGTTTGAAATACCTTCATTTATTGTAATAAATAACATGATAAGTTAGAGATATGCTTTTTAAAAAGCATGAATAGGTTACCATTTCGTGCTACGATGTATTAGTTACTTTACTGTTGTTAAGTATGGAAACTTTTGGTAATGTTAGTAGTATTCCTCAAATGACTTGAAATAGATAAGTTAAGTGAGGTTTTGCTGTGTAACATTTTTCAAATCTGTAATTTTTCGGTTATACTATGTTTTTAGCCTTTGATGTGAAAACTTCTGTGTACGTTAGCAATATTCGTTGGTCAGTATTTAAAAGCTTAATTTGACCATATTTATCCACAAAATATTTTTTGATACTCGGAATGTAACTGATATCAATAGATGCGACGATATCATGGGACGCGGCGTTGCGGCAGGGGTGGACGTTGGCAGAGCGTCGGGTTTGATGTACTGTATTTACCTGTCTTTAGCGTGTCGATGTTGCACAGAACGCAAATATAATTGGAAGGTTTAACAACTCAAAAAAAAGTATATAAAAGAACTCTAGTTAAACGATGGTTATAGATTTTTTAAACAAATACAATAAAATTAAATAAAAGTTTTCTTGTGTTATGTTCTATACAAAATATGATTTGAATCCAAAGATCAATTATCATTAGGTCGATTACTAGTTCAATAGAGATCATGCGATAGGCAGAGGGCAGGGGTGTGCAAGGTGGGTGATTTTGATTTACGATGGGTAAACCAGATAGGTCTGTAAAGTAAAAGCAAATTTTTTAAGTTACAAACAAAAAACATTAAAAAAAAAATTTTTTTTTAGCAAAAACAAAATGACATGTTTTAAACAAATAAAACAAAAATAATTAAAAATTGGGAAAAAATAAATAATTTTGTTTCTAAAATTAAAATTATAATATAAATTATGGTTAAAAAAAAATACATTTAAAAAGATTGAAAATAAGAAACTGTAGAGTCAACTCAAGCCTCCAGTGCATCTTTTTCCTTAACAGTCCCTATTATCTTTCCTTCCTCTGTCTGTGTGTTATTTCTCCAAATTTCATACTTTCTACGCAATTTCCAAGGTTTTGGGCTCAACCCCAATACCATATGATTATTATTATATGAGCTAGCGTTCAAGTATCCTCGGCTGCGACGGGTTACCTTATAAGGAAGGTGTTGTTTATAACAAAAAATTCTCATTCTTATTTGTATATTTTTTCAATGGTTTTGGGCCTTCAGCCCCCACGACCCCGCCCGACACTCTCCATTGAGGCATCACTGACACGTACACACACCCTCGCTTCCTCCGCACGAATGACACCTTCCTACCCTTAACATCTCCCAACCCTACGTCTCGTCACC
>JABUQX010039367.1:2500-15000 GCA_015478945.1 Trachelipus rathkii
TGTATTTTCTTATCAGTTGAAGTTGAAGCAGAAGACGCCTTACCACAGGCAAAGCTTATTATGAGGCAAAGATACTTTTTAAGGGCCAGAAATTTTGATACGAAAACAACAATGTATAGTGGTACTGCTTCAGCTTTGTTTAATAAAAATATTAAAAATGATAATAATGATCGCAAAAATATTTTTGAGAAAGAAATTCACTTTTTGGATACTGAAAAATGTAATAATAATAATAATAATAATAATAATAATAATAATAATAATAATAATAATAATAATAATAATAATAGTAAATCACTCACGTGCCCTTATTGTGTGAAAAAGTTTGTTAGTAAATGTAGTTTAAAGTATCGCATTCGAACCCACGCGTGTGAAAAACTATTTAAGTGTTCTTATTGTGATAAAAATTTTAATCAAAAAGGTAATTTAAGAATTCACCTTCGAACCCACAAGGGTGAAAAACCATTTAAATGTTCATACTGTGATAAAGTATTTAATAAGAAAAAGTAATTTAAAAAGTTCAACTTCGACCACACTAGTGAAACAATTTAAGTGTTCCTTACTGTGATAAACGTTTTAATCGTAAAGACCATTTAGAAACACACATTCGAACCCACACGGGTGAAAAACCATTTAAGTGTTCTTACTGTGATAAAAGTTTCAATCAGAAACCTCATTTAGAAATTCACATTCGAACCCACACAGGTAGAAAACCATTTAAGTGTTCTTACTGTGATAAAAGTTTTAATCAGATAAGTAATTTAAGAGTTCACCTTCGAACCCACACAGGTAAATCTTCAACTTCACAGAAAACATAAAAAAATTTGAATCTTTATTAAAGATTAGTGTTAAAAATGAGCATTGATTGTTACGACAGTCCTGAAATTATTTTAAAAATATGAATTTACTGTATTTAGAATTAAGTAATACTTTATATTAGAAGTCTGGTAGATAGTAGGTGGCAGTAGTAGACTTAGGAAGGAGACTGAAGCTTTAGTCTAGATATTTAAATTGCCTAGATGTGTTAAATGGATGCCGTTATCGTATTAAAAAGTTTTGTTTTTCTTTGTTTTATGAAGCAGGAAAATTATTATTTCTAAATAAACTTTAAATTTTTATTGTTTATTTTTCAGTTATTTTGTACATGTTTCCAGTTTGACTCTTTTAAATAGTTTAAGTTTTTTAATTAATTTCTATATCTCTCGTGTTTATTATTCCAAACTCTAAAAATATTGTTTTCGTTAATGCAAAGAGGAATTAAGATTTAGGTATGTATATTTTTTGTGCGGTACTTGTTTTATACTGAGACTTAAACTGAGAGTAATAAATGATTTGTACCGTTTTAGAGTTTGATTCTTCCTAATGACAAAGTTCTCCACAGCAACTTAATTTGGTTTTATTTTTTATCATTGAATTGTCTTCTTAATTTGACTTTAATGTAAAGCAGAGCTGTGGAAACGGTAAATGGGTTGGATCTTTACCCAAATCTTCGACAGGTAACATTTATCTCTTCAGCTTGAATTAGGGTTGGCAAAGCAACAGAATTTCTCTCACAGCACCGCACCGCACCGCACCGCAGAGTTAGCACACCACGCAACAAAAGCTTTTTTTTTTTTTTTTTTTTTTTTGTAGGTATTATGTAAATAATAATTTTATTCCTGTATGGGGGAGAAAGAATTTCCCCCAAGGTTCGCCCCACTTGGGCATTTGGGGTGTAGGGTACATCCAATGACCGATGGTTCGCCCCACTTGGGCATTTGGGGTGTAGGGTACATCCAATGACCGATGGTTCGCCCCACTTGGGCTCATATCCACACTTTTCTTACAAGGGAGTAGACTCCAAATCACAAATAGACCATGAAACACTAATATTACTATTACAAACGATGCCTTTTTCCATATATCCCTGTTTGGGGGAGAAAGAATTCCCACAGCTTATATTTTGTCTGTCGTAGAAGGCAACTAAGGGGACAGTGGTAGTTTGGTTGGCTTCCCATTACCACTTATCTTTGATTTCAATGCTTATACAGCCCTAGGAGCTGGTCGTGACCGCCGTAAGCAACTTTGTATCTTTCTGCCAAATTGTATGAACCGTATGGGTACACGGAATGTTAGAGGAATGAATAGTGAGGAAAGAGGTGATAGATGTATTTAGAAACATGCAGTGGACAGGGTTGGAAACAAACTGACCAAAGAATGCTCATTTCTGGATTCATTTAATTCTGCTTTTCTCTCCTGATTCTTCCAACAAGATCCTTTTTCTCTACTAACTTCTGGTGGTCATGTCTTTAACCTAACCTAACCTTTTTCCATATCAACTTCTGGTGGTCATGTCTTTAACCTAACCTAACCTTTTTCCCTACCAACTTCTGGTCATGGGCGTCGTCAAGGGGGGCAGCTGCCCCCTACATCATATGGCTTCATTTCCTACGTACTAAAGGGAACAAGCTATAATATATCAAAAAGAAGGTCAGTTTGTGTAATTTTCTATACTCTTTTAACGTTTAGTTAAAATTGGTAGTATCGTTAATTCGCTATACTAGACCCAAGACCCTTAATTACGCCCTCTAACTTTTGCATAATAATATATATATATATATATATATTATATATATATATATATATATATATATAGTATATATATATATATTATATATATATATATATATATATATATATATATATATATATATATATATATTCAGCGATCAATTGTATGCATATGGATTTAGGATTATTTCCTACTTTTATGTAAAACCGTGAATTTTGAAAGCGACATCTTTAGTCCAATCACACAAGAAATAACTTCGTTGAAATATAAAAATATTATCCTCATAATTAATATGTGATCCTTTTCTGGTACACACGACCTTTAACGCTTGCGGGTAAGCATCATCATGAGGGAGTGTTGCAAGATTTGTGCCGCTTTTTAAGAATAGATGCCGGAAGATCAGTCCTGAAAAAACCATTTGAAAAGGGAAGAAAAAGGCTCACATACCAATTCAGTCAGATTCCCGAATGAGATCATTTCTCTATGTCGGTACTACTATAAAGGAAAACATCGTTAATAAGGTAAAGAAGCGTGCACGTATATAGCTTTCTAGCAGATGAAACCGCTAATATTTCTGAAAAAAAAACAATTATCACATAGGGGTTGGGCAATTTCGACCAAGGTCTTATAAAGTCAAGAGAATTTATTGGCTTGTGAACTGAAAGCGCTTGACGCAAAAATACTTGCGAAAGCCATTGACGATTTTTGTCACGATCCGAAGAACTGGGTTCCGCGAAAATGCGTGGGCTTTGGGTTTCGAATGGCTGTACTCACGATGGTCTAGCAAAGAAGGAGGTGTCCAAGCAATATTGAGGAAAAAGTATAAAAAGCATTGTTCTTTAATTGCTCATCACACACACTAAATCTAGTAGTAACATGATTTGAACACATACAGAAAACCCATACTGTGGAAACTATCGAAGGACATTATTACGCTTTTTTCGCGAGTCGGTCTTTGAAAAGAAAAATTAATGCCAACATCCAAAGGCCTATGCAGACAAGATGGTCTGAAACAACACAAGTGCATCAGAGTGTTTTAAGGAGCACTTGTACGAATGGTGCAAGCATTAGAATCCTTTCCATTGAAGAAATACCCGCCACAACAAAAAAGCGCTTTTCAGTTGCATTCAGTGGCATAAGTCGTCATTCATCATGGCTATGATATTGATCGCGAAGTACTCTGCGATGTTAGAGACAGTTGTAAATGCTCTCCAATCCAAGACCTTGGATATCGTCAAAACCTCGCTGCACATTCAATACATTGTGGAAATGGATAGGAGCCATCGGAAAGATGAAGAAAAATTCACCGATGAAGTGTTAAAAGAAGCTAATCAAATCGGCGAGCAACTGGAACTTGATCTGAATATACACGCATTGTTGGTAGGCAGCAGCACCGCAGCAACCATCCAGCAACAAATCTCACGGAGTTCTGGAGATGATCCTTAATAATTCCGTATCTGGATTCTATAACCTCTTCTTTGGAATTACGGTTTTCTACGGAAAATACACCTGCTTATGCATTGACATATCTACATCCTTTCCACATTCTACTCATAACTCTCATACTCTCATTCCCAGCCCGCTCTCTTTTATTTGGACAATTATATGCATAGTGGTACTCGGATTTACAAATCAGACACTGTGTTACCCTTCCCCACCTGATTGGGTTTTTCCTTTGTGCTTGTTCTCTTCTGTTGTATGTAGTGTGTGTAGTCCCCCTAGCAACTCCCCAGTTTCTCACTCCTCTTTCTTCCCAATTATGTACTTGTACAGGTGAACTTCTTTCTTCCTTTCTTTTATGACATTCACTATCTTCTCTCTCGGCAAATATTCTCTGTAATGATTCTTTCATATTTACAAAAGATATACTCTCACTTCCCACTGAGGCTAACACTAACTGTTTCTTTGTTTCTTCCAATCCCGATCTATCCAGTAATAGATAACCTTTCATTTCCTCTCCTACAGTCACTCCAGCCTTCTCACAGTCCTCATAAATTCCCTTAAACCTCTGTATGTACGCTCGCATATTCTCTTCTTTCTTCCTTTGAATGTTAAATAAAAATCTCAATCTATTGAACCTATCACTCACCAAATTTCTCCCATATACTCCCTTCAGTGATTCCACGATCAAACCTACGCCCCCTTTCTCTTTCAGTTTTTCATCTGGTATTCCTCTGATTACCTTAAAGGCATCTCCTCTCAAACTTAACTTTACTTCTATTCCTGGGAACCTCGCAATTCCATCTACATATGTTTCCCACGCTCTTACTCTATCCAACCACACCTCGAACTCCTCATCATCCTCTCCCCCGAATCTTGGACAGCTACTATACTTATTCTGCTGTATCATCTCTTTCTCCCTCGTTTTTCTATCATCATCTGAACCTCCCATCTTGATATATCTATAAATTTCCGTTAAAAAACTATGTTATATTAAACTGAGTTAGTACACAATAGGGTTATACAAAATAATCATATATATATAATATATATATATATATATATATAAAATATATTATAATATATATAATGTAAGTATATATATATACATATATATAATATAATATATATAATATATATATATATATATATATATATATATATATATATATATATATATATATATATATATATATATATATATATATATATATATATATATATATATATATATATTTCCCGTTGGAAGAAAACTTATGGGTAGAGTGATAATAATAAACTGAGTTAATACGTAATAAGGTTATACAATAAAATGTAGTTACCTGATCACAAATGATGGCGCAGTAATAATATTGATGAAATGAGTTTATAATAGTGAGAGATAAAGTTAAAGATATGGATTATGATTAATATGTTAGTTCTTTTTTTTCTTCTTTCTTAAAAGAAATCAAAATAAGCAAACCAATTAGACAGACAGCAATACACTCTAAAGCCGTGTTCGTTTTTGCATTTGTGCTAAAAAAAAATGCTAAAGTTTTCGTTCGTTTTCGTCAACCTTAGCGCAAAATCGTAAAAAAAATGCTTATCAAACGTAAGGAATTTCTTTAATTCTGTATGGTTGCTATTTTATACAGAATTTTATTCTATATTACACAGAATTAGTGACATTTTTTACGTTTAGTGAGCCTTTTTTTTACGATTTTGCCCAAAGGTTGACGAAAACGAGCGCAAACTTGAGCATTTTTTTAGCACAAATGCAAAAAAGAAAACCGCTTTAATAAGGATTAACAATAGCTCATCAATATTATTTGTCCAACCAACAGCCAAGTCTATCTGTCTCTCTCTGAATTTCCACATCAACAAAAGAATTGTTCTTTTATAATAACTTATTTCCCATAAGTTTTCTTTGCTTTTATTTACAGTTACAAATATAATCTAATTCCATAGGTTCCAATAGTTTAAGGATTTATTATTAACATTTAGGCAAGTATCTGTAACATAAGAAATACAGACTTAATTAAACCATTTTAACTGCTTAAAACCCCACTTAGCAGGGCTTAAATACTAACCTTATATGATGTACCCTTCTTTCCCTTCTTTAATACATATTGACTTACTGTATTATTTCTGTTCCCTCACATACCTAAGAAAAACAGTTTTTCTTCACATTAAAATAAAAAACAAACCTATAGAGACACAAAAACTCCTCTAAATAGACGTTTTAGAGCTCGAAAAAAAAATCTGAATCTTGCATTGTATTTGATGCACATCGAATGAAAACTAAGAAAATTAGGTCAATTTTAGTTTTAGGCTCAGGTAATCAAAACTATATGTCAAATTTAAAACTGCTTAGAAAATATTTAATATTTGTGAAATTAAATTATAATGTTCCCGAGTTTTAATTGAGATAAAGTGGAAGACGAATTCAAGCTATGAAAATAATTTTAAAAGAGGAGAGATTTTATAGTAATTTTAGAAGTTAAAATGTGATTAATATTTTAATTAATGATGCAGAATTAATAAATCCTTCAATGTAGATTTTTTTCATGTATAGAAGATACGATATTTTTTTTGCATCACTTTCAGTAGGTTATTATTATTATTATTATTATTATTATTATTATTATTATTATTATTATTATTATTATTATTATTATTATTGATGAAAATGTCTGATAAGACGTAACAAAATCTCACCTGAAGAAAAATTACTTTAGTCCTTGTTGATGTTTTGGTCTTGCAAATAATTTAGTTTACTTTAATATAGTTTAGGTTCGCACAATAATGCATAATTATAATGTTTGAAGCAATTTCTCCGTGAGAATCTAATAAAGGTGAATCCCTCTTTAATACAAACTAAACGTAAAAAAAACTCTCCGTCTTTATACAAAATAAAATGTTTAATATGATATTAAAAATTAGTCTAAATAAATCACACGATCACGGACTTTTATTAAAAATAATAATAAAACTACTGTGAATAATAAACTAATTTGTAAAGTTTAGTAGATTTAATCAATTATTATTATTTTTATTATTATTATTATTATTATTATTATTATTATTATTATTATTATTATTATTATTATTATTATTATTATTATTATTATTATTATAACAATGATGGAAACACCAACAGGGAGTCTATTCTAGAAAGAAAATACTATTAGTAAATAGTTGCGTTCCTGTGCACTTATTAAATTTATGGATTAATAATTTTTCATGATGATATGACTGACGTCATAGTTTAAAATTTTTGAAACACGCTCTCAATCAATCACAATTTTTGTATTACAAAAGCATTCTCGGAGTCGACGTTCTTGTTAGCTAGGCATAGCCTGCTCTCGGGAGTCATAAAAATTTATTTTGTTTTTCAAGATTGAGCGATTCATTTCTGATTGACATCACATTGTTTTAATGACGTTATTACCTTTCATAATCTGGTTCAAAAACGTTATAACTTATAATTTCACAAATTATAAGTCAAAATTTGTTCGCAGGGACGCCTCTAATATCTTAATTTTTTAGCTGACTAAAATAATAATATGTGTGGATTAAAATGTCCTTTTTTTTAATCTTTAAAACTTATTCTTTCCACAACTCTTATTTTTTATTTATTTCTTTTGAATTATTATTATTAATGTTTTTTTGTATTTTGTATTTTATTTTTTAGTTAATGTTGAACAGAAAGGCGCCTTACCACAGGCCAAACTTACTATGAGACAGAGCTACTTTTCAAGGTCCAGAAATTTTGATACGAAAATGTCAACAATGTATAGTGGTCCTTCTTCAGCTTTGGTTAATAAAAATATTAAAAATGACAATAATGATTGCAAAAATCTTTTTGCAGAAAGAAATTCCGTTTGGCGATACTTATGAAAAGATGTAACATTCTGATAAAGCATTACTAACACGTGCTCTTATTGTATCGAAAAGGTTTTTTAACTAAATGTGATTTAGAAGTTTCCACATTTCGAAATCATACAATGGTGAACAAACCGGTCAAGATATGTTCTTACTGTAGAGGAAAGTTTTAATCACAAAATATTAGTATACGAATCCCACATTCAAACCCACCAGTGAAGAAGTTTAAGTGTTCCTACTGTGAGAAATGTTTTAATCGTAAAGATAGTTTAGAAACCCACATTCGAACCCACACGGGTGAAAAACCATTTAAGTGTTCTTACTGTGATAAAAGTTTTAATGTGAAAAGTAATTTAAATAAACATACTCGAACCCACACGGGTGAAAAACCATATAAATGTTCTTACTGTGATAAAAGTTTTAATCAGAAAAATACTTTAATAGTTCACCTTCGAACCCACACAGGTGTAAAACCATTCAAGTGTTCCTACTGTGAGAAAACTTTTAATGCTAAATGTAATTTAGAAGTTCACATTCGAATCCACATGGGTGAAAAACCATTTAAGTGCTCTTACTGTGAGAAAAGTTTTAATCGTAAACATGGTTTAGAAAGACACATTCGAACCCACACGGGTGAAAAACCATTTAAGTGTTCTTACTGTGATAAATGTTTTAATGTTAAAAGTAATTTAATAGTTCACCTTCGAACCCACACAGGTAAAGCTTCAACTTGACAGAAAACATTTGAAACTTTATTAAAGAATGTTAAAAATGAACATTGATTGTTACGACAGACCTGAAATTATTTTAAAAATATAAATTATTATAAAACTCGTGGTGGCAGTAGTAATACTTTATATTAGTAGTCTGGTAGATAGTAGGTGGCAGTAGTAGGCTTAGGAGACAGAAGCTTTAGTCTAGATATTTAAATGAAGGCCTAGATGTGTTAAATGGATGCGTTTATTGTATTAAGAGGTTTGTTCTCTTATATTTATGAAGCAGGAAAATTATTTCTTTAAAAAATTAAAAAAAATCAATTTGTATTGTTTAATTTTTCAGTTATTTTGTACATGTTTCCAGTTTGACTCTTTTAAATAGTTTTAATTTGTTTTTACTTCATTTTTAAATATCACGTGTTTATTATTCTAAACCCTTAAAATAATTATTTTTTATTAATGCAAGGAGGAATTAAGATTTAGGTATGTATAATTTTTATGCAATTTATTGAATTTATACTTTTTATATACGGTAGTATGTAGTTTATTCGTGGACTTAAACTGAGAGTAATAAATGATTTGTACCGTTTTAGAGTTTGATTCTTCCTAAGGATAAAGCTATCCACAGCAACTTAATTTGGTTTTATTTTTTCTTGTTTATCATTGAACTGTCTTCTTAATTTGGCTTTACTATAAAGCCGAGCTGTGGAAACGGTTTGGACCTATACTCAAATCTTCCACAGGTAAAATAGTCTTCATTTTTCAATAAATTCTGTCGACCATTATTCTCATGTGTTGAATGTATCGACGAATTGGCCATTGTAATAGTACTTTAATCCAATGATGTAATTTTCGGACCATCCTGTGCGTGCATGCATGCGTATGTGTGTGTGCGTGAGCGTGCGCGCTGCAAAATTTGCCTAAAAAAATTTGAACAAATATAATATGGCTTCGTATATAGGAAAAGTTTATTTTTATTAAAAAAAATATTTTTAGTATTTATGGTAAAAAATGTTTAGAACAAAAATGCTTAATATTTTTTATAAAAATTATTTAATTACTTTTTCGAAAAGGCCATAAAGAGAAGGATGGCATGGCATTAATGGAGATGAGATATTTGTCTGTTATTAACCAATCACAACGTTGCTTATATTTCAACATTGGCAAATGAAGTTGTAGGTTTCTTTCACAAACAGCCGTTGAAAATTTTGTATTTTGAAGAGTATATCCTCAATTTGTCCGGTAATTTTCCTATCTATCTGACCTACTGCATGTTAATATATTTATACTGTGGTGATAGATGATATGAAGATCAAATTTTTACATTGAAGCAAATAAGAGAGAAGAATAAATTGTATTTAGGTTTTATGGACTTTAGGCGTATGACAGAATTAATAGAGAAGCTCTGTGGCAGGTGTTAATGATATATGGTGGTGGTGGTGGGCTCTGAATGGAATCAAGAGAGTGTTTGTCGGTAGCGAAGTGGAACGTGTATGACTCAATATTACTAATGGAGTTTAGCAGAGATGGTGTGTCTCCTTGGCTTTTTAATATTGTGTATGGATGGAATGATGAAAAATTAAAGGCAGGGGTGGTATGGGAGGGTGTTAGCCTGACGGAGAATGTAGGGTGCCCAGCTTATTGTTCGTTGATGATTTGGTTTTGTTTGGAATCTGAAGAAAGTTTGAGCGGATTTGAAAGTAAATGTAGATAAGAGTAAGTTGATGGTGATGGGCGAGTAGTGTCCGAGGTGTGAGTTCATGTTGGATGAGAAGCAATTGGAACAAGTTTCTGAAGTTAAATATTTAGACAAGCGATTCCCAACCTAAGGGTAATTACCCCCAAAGGGGTAAAATGGGATTTTCCGAGGGGTAAAGATCATCGCATTGTCGCAAAAAAAATTATTAACAAAATCATCCGCATCGAAATCTAGCTAACTATCTAATCACTAATCATTAGTGATTATTTAGTGTATTAGAAAATTTTTGGTAATAAATTTTATTACCTAAAATACGAATACGAGGATGCAACGCAGCGCCGCCAGATGGCGGGTCTATCGGCTCGCTCGTCGATCGTTGTTCCATAGTGTATTAATATATTAATTATCTGTGGTTGTTCGTTTGAGTCAGGCAGTCGTTCGCCCGACGCCCACTGACCAATTCGTTTATGTGTGGTTGATCCTACCGATTTCGCCAACTTCTGAGCATATTTTAGTTTGTTTGGGCGAGAGGCAAAAGCAGTTGAGTGAAATAATTTTATATTTTTTTTTAATATCGCTTTCAAAGTACTCGCACTCTCTCACGGCTATTTGTAGCGAAGAATCTAAGCTGGGGTTTCACTAATTTGGGTTAAATAAGTAATTGTTTGCTTGTTTGCTCTGCGCATGATTGGATACGATAAAAAAATCGGAAGTAGTTCCCATACTTTACGAGTCTAAAATATTTTAACAGCTTAAGATAAGGTTGCCAGTTTTTTTTCGAAAATTGCAGCTTTACCAATGCCAAGCTGGAGTTGAAGACGTTTCGATGTTCCCAGAACACTTGAGAAAAAATGGTGCTTGACGGAAGAAGTGAAAAAATGCTCATACACAGATCAAATAACTCTCCACTTGTCATCAGTAGTATATTCTATCAGCAAATATTTTCCAGATTTGGAAAATCGCCAAGTAAATGCTTGGGTGCTAAGACCCTTTTCAGTGGATGAAGGAATATTTCCAGATAATGAAATTGAAGCCAAAGCACAATTCCTTGGAATTTGTGAAGACAACAACACTGGAATAGATTTCAAAAACACACAACTAGCAACATTTTGGCGAAAGATTGGTGGTGAGTATCCATTATTATCGGGAAAAGCCTTGAAAATGCTGATCACATTCGCCACAACTTACAGGTGTGAAAGTGGATTTTCGACAATGGTGACAATGAAAACAAAAGCAAGGAACCGATTGAACTTGGAGCACGACTTACAATGTGCAGTGGTCGGAACTGCACCAAATATTAAACAAATTGTTAGAACTAAGCAATATCAACCGTCTCATTGACTTACATTACTTCTTGATTTAATAATATATTGCTAAAAAACATTTGTTTTCTTTGTTAGAATGATTAAAATTAACTAAAAATAATATTTATTTTTCGTAATTTAAAGGAAAAAATGCAATAGCTAATTTGTTTTTTAAATAAAACTTTTTTGGGGGTATTTGTTAATATCTAATCCGCTTTAAGGGTAATGGCCTCAAAAAGGTTGGGAACCGCTGATTTAGACTATATGTTGGATGAAAAAGGAGCGGATGATGCAGTGTAGTAGGAAAGTTATAATGGTAAGGAGATGGCTGTTGCAATTAAATCGTTGCTGAATGCAAAGAAACTAGGTCTTGATCCTCGAAGAATTTATGAGGGGCTGCTTGCAAAAATAGAACCTCGTCCGCCCCTCCCCCTATCACCACTTTTGAGTTGACGTCCTCCGGTAGTGAGGTTGGTGCCGTCACAGAATTGCCAACCTGTTATGATGCACGGTCTTCTTTCTTCATAAATTTCTACAACCTTCGAGACATTTACACTAATTTCCTCTCCTCCTCTAAACCTAATCTCTTATTCTTAATCGAAACTCAGGTGTTTAATTAGGCATTCTAACAGCACACGTATACCTTGATCTGTTCCCTCTTCCTGTCTTTATCCTCAGTTCTCAGACAAAGGAGGTTGTTGTACCTTTGTGTGCGATGATGATGTTTGTTCTCTTTGATTTGGAGTCTTCCCAATTTTCTACCTTATGACTCAAGCTGTCCTGTCAATCTACTATTAAATTCATCTGTTCTGTATATCTGTCTCCTGTTTCCTAACTCAAGAGACTCATAAACTCTTCGACTACTTAAATTCAAAATTAGAACTCATTCTTACTTCTTCACCTTGTCCGAAATCATCATTCTAGTG
>JABUQX010039368.1:15000-26876 GCA_015478945.1 Trachelipus rathkii
TATATATATATATATATATATATATATATATATATATATATATATATATATAATATATGTAATAACATATATATATATATATATATATATATATATATATATGTATATATATATATATATATATATATATATATATATATATATATATATATATATATATATATATAATAATAATAATAATATATAACAATAATAATATATATATATATATATATATCTTGATAGTAATATGCCCTGCAATTTTGATCCTAAGTTTATCCTGCCTAATGTTTTCTTCTACTCTGACATCGTTTTCCCTCCCCCCCCTTTTAAATCCAGTAATTAGTAATTCCATTACATGTCCTTTCTATCTTTCCAAGACTTTCATATTATCCTCAACTTCATTCCCATATAAAGTTTATACACAAATTTAAACTTCTTCCTTCTTATTTCAGCCCTTGTTTACCTTTTTCCAAATTAGTGTATTTCATGCCTAAAACATTTTCACTCTACCGTACCGTTTTGTATTCCACCCATGTTGACTGTCTATTAACATTGAAATGGTAACCCCCCCCCCCACACACTTCTTCATTTCACTATTTGCTGCCTTTTCTTTTACTTTTTCCCCAAATCTTTTCTACACTTCAAACTTTCTTTGTAGTCATCACCATTGCTTCTCGAAAAGAATTTCAACTCTTCTTGTACTTCTCTCTTTCACTATTTACCATTTTAATTTTTTGATAATATTCTTTTGTAACCTTTGAATATTCTCCAATTTCTAATTTTCCTACTTTTGTAACATCTACACTCTTGCTAAATTCAAATCTTTTATTTCATTCTTCTTTCACCTTTACAACTTTGCTTCCACCAAATCGTGGTCAGATATGCACTTTGCTTCTCATCTCTAGACATTTAGATCCAACAACCTATCTATCTCCATTTGTCTTACACATGCACAGTCGAGAAGAGTACGACCACCGGTCATTCAACTTACCCATGTATAGTGTATACTCAACCATGTGTTTCCTGTAATCGTCCCTCTAGCAGCACATAATTCCAGCAATAACTCCCCATTTTCGTTCTCCCCTAGCTTCTACTCCAAGAGATCCTATTAATCCCATCATTTTTGCATTATCAATCAACACTTACCAATTTGCAGTTGTCGTTTCTCAATTTCTCTTACCCACATTAACCTTTAACTGATCCTCATAATTTTCTTCTTTCATTATTATTGATACACCTTCTCCAGCCCAACTATCTCTCACTCACCTCTATATACAGCCCCCTGTGAGTTTCAAACTATTTTTCTTTTTTACTTTTTTTTTTTACTTTTCAGCTCAGTTCACTCAAAGGGCATATATATCCAGTCCCCTCTCCATGCAAACTATCAAAACTATCCCCTCTATCTTGCCCTCATCAATCCCACCTCTAACATTAAAAGAAACAATTTTAAAAATTAATTCTTTATTTATTTATTTTATTCTTCCTCCTCCTTGTGTAAATCACTGACAATGTCCGTGGGAGGGAAATAATAACTAGGAGGGTTTAACCACTTGTCTTCAAACAAATTTCAAGGACGATATAATTTAATTATAAAATTTCATCATAAAATTTCATTAAAAAAATTCATCATAAAATTTCATTATAAAATTTCATCATAAAATTTCATTTTAAAATTTCATCATAAAATTTCATCATAAAATTTCATTATAAAATTTCATCATAAAATTTCATAATAAAATTTCATAATAAAATCTAAAAACTTTAATTAGAATCAATTCCCTAATATACCGAAACAGTGGCTCTATCGGTAGAGCGACAAAGTCGCATGGCAAGGGCCCGGGTTCGATCCTTAGTCCGGATCATATGTAGAAATTCCCTAGAGGAGTTCCCCTCCTAGAATAGGGCTATGCCCGTGAGGTGTGAGCCCCCAAAACCAAAGCGATATTCATAAACCCAAACACATTGTTGAGAGTTAATAAAACACACACCAAAGTGCTAACAGTCCGCGAGAACTACGCGACTGCGCGGTCAGCATAAGAGGTCATACGAACAAATTTTCTTTTAGGTTGTTCGCTAAGCTACTAAAGTGAAAGCCAACATGAAGGCGATCAACCCAATAAATTGTTCGCTCGGACAATATATTTATATATATATATATATATATATATATATATATATGCTGCACTTTATATATATATATAAATACAAAATATATCTACATATATACTATATATATATATATATATATATATATATATATATATATATATATATATATATATATATATATATATATATATATATATATAATATAAAAATATAAATATATATAATATATATATATATATATATCACTTCAAAAAAAGACGTAAGCAACAGTTTTTGAGAAATAAACGTTTTCAGTGCTGGTAAAACAAACTTTCTATTGAATAAAAACCATTGAAAGTGAAAAATAAATGAAATATTTTTTTTTTACTAAACAAATAACATTCCTTAGTTTAATTTTGAACTTTTGTTGTTTCGAATATATATATCAAAAAAAAATTAGAATAAAGTAAAAATTCAAAAATAAAGCTTACTAATTGAAATCCCAGTTGGCCCGTTTACAAAAGGTAATTAAAAAATATTGACGATTCTTTAAAACTATATTTTAATTTTTCCTTATGACATTTCGCATTTCAAGCGAACACATACATGCACACTCTTACACACACATCCTCTTACACACACGTACACACACTACACACACCCTACAAACACACGCCTACACACCTACACACTACACCTTCCTACACACACATGCACACGCACCTACACATACACACACCCTCCTACATGCACAGTCACACACAACCCTCCTACACGCACCCTCCTACATACACACACACACACACACGCACATATAAATATGTGTATATAATAAATATATATATATATATATATATATATATATATATATATATAATAACAATAATATATATATCTTTCTCTTTCTTTATATATATATATATATATATATATATATATATATATATATATATATATAATTATATATATATATATATATATACATACATATACCTATATATATATATATATATATATATATATATATATATATATATATATATAAACAACAACAACAACAACAACAACAACAACAACAACAACAACAACAACAACAACAACAACAACAACAACAACAACAACAACAAGAAAAAGAAGAAAAAGAAGAAAAGGAAAAAGAAGAAAAAGAAGTAGAAGAAGAAGAAGAAGAAGAAAGAAGAAAAAGAAGAAGAAAGAAGAAGAAGAAGAAGAAGAAGAGTGACGACTTGCCGTAAACAGACAATTTAAAACAGAAAAACAATTCCTTAAATATAAAATTGATGTTCACAGCACAATAATTAGAATAAACGATCTTGACAGATATTCTTCTCTTCGTGAAAGTTTTATAATGAAGTCAAATTATTATATAATTATATATAGATATATATATATATATATATATATATATAATATATATATATATATATATATATATATATATATATATATATATATATATATATATATATATATATATATATACTCTTTGAGGCATTTTTACTGTATTTTCTTTGTTATTATATGTATATAATAATTGGACCAGTATGGAATTTAGTCGTTGGTCGTGTTATGACCCCACAACAGTCATGGGTCACGTACACAGTGGCATCGAACACACATAATCAACTTTATTGATAAATCAATTTTTTTGATACAAATGAAACACACACCTACACATATAAATATATATATATATATATATATATATATATATATATATATATATATATATATATATATATATATATATATATATATATATATATAAAATATAAACATTTATGCTCTGCGCGCTATATATAGTTATATATACGCGGATATGCCTGTAAAATGTTCACACCTCACGGATGTAGACCTTTTCAAGGAGGAAACTTCTCTACGTAATTGCTACCTGGGATCCAGACGAGAGGGAACGAACCTTGGCCTATTACTTCGCTACTCATATATATATATATACTTATATATATATATATATGCATAACATATATATATATATATACTATACTGTAACACATATATATATATATACTCTATATATATATAAATATATATATATATATATAGATAAATTCAAAGCAGTAAATCGCTAGGTTATAATAGTAGAATAATACTAGGCCTGAAGTAATCTAAAACACAATGATTATAACATATATAATATAGGAGACAGTCTTCTGATAGCGATAGCTTTCGATCCGTGCTGGATCCTCTGTCAGACGCAGTGAGTGGAAGACTAAAAAATTTTTAAGTTTAAATCAATGAAAAGTGGAAAATTTAAATCAATGAAAAAAAAAATGAAATAATTATGTATATATAATAGTTAGCTATCAATATATATTTATGAAACTATACTATGTGTGTGTGTGTTGGTATTGTGTATGTGTGTTTGTCAGTTGCTGCGCTAACCTTCGGAGGAAAAAACATTAAATTAATTAATTAATAAGCTTATCAAATATCAAAGAATGAAAAATAAAATATATTTGTATGTATATATAAACTAAAATAAAAATTAAAACAATATTTTGTAAAATATAAACAATAAAGTTTGTTTATATTGAGCCCATTTAGTTGATCAGTTGTCCGCTAATCATTTCTCGTTTTCAACCTATAAGGAAAAGGGAAGATGACAGTTTAGAGAGAGCTAGGTAGCGAAACCTAGAGTAAATAAGCCAAGGCGCTTAGGAATTTAGAAGAAAATTAACAATAAAGTTTGTTTATTTTAAGTCCATCTTGCCGATCAGATGTCTGCAAATCATTTTTCCAAGTTAATCTATAAGAAAAGGGAGAATGACCGGATGGAATAGTCTAGGTAAAAAATTCTCAGGCGTCAACGTTCGCATTTGAAGGCAAGAAGTCATTACTCCTTTATTACTTCAAATGTTTAATCATAATTTGCCCGCTGGAACGCAGCTACAATTTAAAAGTCTTGAAAATGACGTAAAATCTCAAATTATTCCTTCATAATATTCTCTTCTCTTTTAGACAATTTTTCATCATTTCTTAGTAGATTTTGTGTTATTCTGTATTCTTCACTGAAATAATATTCTTCTGTATCACTTTCCAATATTATTATTATTATTATTATTATTATTATTATTATTATTATTATTATTATTATTATTATTATTATTATTATTATTATTATTATTATTATTATTATTATTATTATTATTATTATTATATTATTATTATTTTTATTATTATATTCACAGTAGTAGTGCTAATGATTTCGTTTTTTTGTGCTAAATTTGATTTATCACTAATGTTAATTAATTGTACATTATATAAAAGGGGTTTAAGATATTAGGGGAAGGAAATATTTTTGGGGGGATATAATTTAACCATGTGTTACATTATTACGATAAAATAATGGATGGTCTGCAGCTACCAGACGAAATACTCCTGTATGCCTTTTGATCCTGAAACACGAGCTATTATAATTCCCTTCCCCCATAAACTCCCACACTGAATACCTCTCACTTCTCCCTCCCCACCTCCTACCCCAAAAAACACGCATACGTAACTCTTTTAATCAAAAAAATCTATATAGAAAAATATTAGTTTACTTCAATATAAAACTAATAATAGATTCCATAACGAATTCGTAGTGCCCTTTGCCCGCATTCGGGCGAGGGCCCTGTTTGTCTCTCATTGAACCGCCCTGACCACCCAAAAATATTTTCTCTTTTGTACGACTCCCTCTCCACCAGGTGGCGCTCTGACCCGAAGACCTCGCTTGGAAGGGTGAGGAGTAACGTATTGAGAAAAACGAATTCTTTTTTCCTATATTTTTATCAAAAATAAATTATACTTTATATATAATGTTATTGCGACACCTTACACGCCCACATATATGATCATAGAGCACCCACGCCTATTTTTGAAGTACAACATCTAGTTTTATTTTCTAAAAGTTAATTATTGTAAATTAAAAACTAATTATTATAATTTATTAATTGGAACAGAATTAAGAAAATATTATTTTAACATTATATTATATTATATATATATAATATTATATATATAAATAAAATAAAAAAAAAAATATATTTTTAATAATAAATATATATATATATATATATATATATATATAACGTATTGATATATATATATAATATATATATATATACTATATTATATATATATTATATATAATAATAATATATTATATATATATAATAAATTATATAATATATATTAAAATACATTATAATAATATATATATATTATATATATGCATATATATTGTATATATATATAATATATATTAGTATACTATATATATATATATATATATTATATATATATATATATATATATTATATATCATATAAATAGTATACTATACTACTAAGTTTACATAGCCCAACCCTTTGGGCGATTTTTTTTTGGACTCTTATAACAGGCGGCAATAAAAAATTGCTAATGCTTTGTAAAGTTGGTAACTGGAAGAATGCTATTTTACATGATCCTAAATTAAGAAACAGAAAAGAAACAAACTCTCTTTGTAATGGTGAATTTTAAATATAATTAATTAAATATAACAAAAAAGTAAAAAAATGATATATTTTTGTTTTTTTGGTTCACACTAAGCTTATAAAATGAGTAACGCTTAGCAAGTTTACTTCAGTAAATTTCGATGTACCTACGGAAGTTTAATAGAGCCGAAGGTAACGCCATGACACTGTTTTTTTTTTTTTAATGGAGAATCGAATACCGTGTAAGGTGTGTCCGGTCGCCCAATGCTGGCAGCCGCCGCCGGCTCAGCAACACCGGTGCATACCATTTAAAATAAACTTCTTTTTCGTACAACAATGATAGCAGGCAATCTTAGCGGTAGGTAATCATTCTGAGATAGCTAACCAACCATCTGAATACTAATATTATGCCTCCTGTTAATTAAGGACCGAAAACTTTGATGTTGCCATATTGAAGTATATAAAGTTCAATTTGCAAATTTAGAACAACAGAAAACTATATTAAGGCCAACTAAAGTAAAGAGATCTATGTATAGTAAATATATATATATATATATATATTTTATATATATATATATAGTAATATTATATATTATATATATATATATATATAATATCATAGATATATATATATATTAATGGAGTACCATAAAATAGTGGGGCAAAGTTAGTGATATACATAAATAATATATATTACATATATAATAACTAATATATATATATAATATATAATAATATATATATATATATATAATTATATACTTATATACTATATAAAATATGGTCTCAAAATTGCTGTGATATTTCTTTTAATTTCCTGCAATTCCGTTATGTGTTGTCTGAAGCTTGAATATCAACGGGTACGCCTGCCGAGATATTTAACAGCTTTGGCAGCAGCCAAATGCTATCTACATACTGAAAGTTTCTAGCGAGAATAATGTCAGAAGAATTCAGCTGTATAAAAACACAAGTTAGTTGACTTTAAGCCAATATAAAAACGAAAACGCACGTGTTAAGAAAACAATAATAAATTTCGTTAGTAATTTCAATACCACTTATTATCTATCGATGTGATGTGTTTTTTTCAGTTTTCACTTTGAGTATCCAATACGCGGTCGTCGGCAAACATATAAGGTCAAATTTTTATTTCCCCAAAATTTTAGCACGGGGGGCCAGTCCCCGCCCCTTGCCTACGGCCATGATAATATATATATATATATATAATATATATAATATTAAATATATATATATACTATATATATATATAGAATATATATATATATATATAATAGTAGCAAAAGAAAAAAGAAATTCTATAGATGGCTTCAACACAAACTTGATAAAATGACAGTAAGCTAGGAAAAAAAATCTCAGCGTAAATATCTTTTAATTACCACGTTTGTAGATTTAATTTAGGTGCCCATTAATTTGTAGTTTTTTAATAAAAAATATACATAAAATGGGATACACGTTGCCCCAATGCACGGCGATCGCACGCGGGCTACCGCGGCCTCCCGTCAACACCATGGCCTAAAATTAAATAAATCTCTTTTTTCGTACAACAACTGAAGAACGGCATCTTAGCATAAAATTATATAAGAAAAAAAGTTGAATTGACCTTAGGCCTAATTAACAATTTTTTTCAGTAAAAGAACTTCATTCCCTCATTAAAATATTAAAAAAAAACATAGCCCTTCAATATATTTATTTAAATTTCTTCTAACCATTAAAATAATTAATAACTATACTTAACCTATGACCAACTTAAATATAACTAATAGTAAAGATCAAAGTTTGAAAATTAATAAGAAAACAAAATTCGCCTACGTCTATGATATCGAGCACAACAAACAAATAAACAGCAAACTGGCAACACCAAATTTTTTTCAGGTATCGAACCCTAACCCTATGATTCAATACCATATATATAATATATATATATATATATATATATTTAATTAATAGTAATATATATTATATTATATTAATAATATATACATACTATTAATATATATATTATATATATCTATATATCTTCTAATTATTGATGTTAGTTATATTCTCAATCAGAATTATAATCATCTAATATAAATTAGTTGAGGTGTGTGTGTGTGTGTGGTTGTGTTGTGTGTGGTGTGTGTGCGTGTGGTGTGTGTGTGGTGTGTGTCGTGTGCTTACAGTTTATGTGTTAGGTATGGCTAGAGTATACGCTTAGGTTAGGTAATCTTTAGGTTAGTTGTGTCTGTTGTTTAGGTAGGGTTACATTATATGGTAGGTCAGGTTAGGCCTACACGTTAGTATTAACCTTTAGGTTGACACTAGATCATATTCAGGCTTTTTTACTATATCATATCATATTATCATTATAATGATATTTATAGATATATAAATATAATTAGTATAATATTTATATATATATTATATATATATATATATATGTATAGATATATGTACTACTTAATTTTCATGGTCCCAACCAATTCATGAAATCTGTCTTAAAATAATCTGAAAGAAAAAAAAACTAAAATAAATTTGCTGAAAAATAGGACTCATGAAAAAGAAATATGGAAGTCGACAATATCGACAAATCGCACCCGACAGCACAATCCGCGCCCGTGAGTGATGAAAAAAAACAGAAAAAGCTATCATCCTGCAACTGATAAATAAATCGTAAGACGTCACAGAGTAAAAATAGAAAGAAGATTTATTTCTATCTGTAACAAATGATAAAATTTGGAGACAACATAGCTTTTTTTCTGGCTTTATTTTACGTTTTTCTTTCATTACAGTTCATTTTAAACATATCCTCTAAGATTCATGAAAATCGGTTGATATCGTCTATTTATAACTGATAATTTTCGTTCATAGTAGAAGACAATTTTGCGACCTTCATAACTTTTTCAGGTCGTTTTCCACGATTTTTTTTTTTTACGTCTTAGTTCGCTTATAATTTAAAGCGTTTCATTAAGTTCATAATATATATATAATAATATATATCATATATGTATTTATTGATATTAAGTATATATATATTATTATATAATATGTATATTATATAAATATGATATATAATATATTATACTATATATATATATATATTAGTATATATTATATGGCTATTTTAAGGAGCAGTTAACCCAAGCGAGCGAAAGATCAATAATTAATGTACGTTATTCTTAATAATTAGGGTAAATTACATAAAATTGGGGTAACTCTCACCAACCTAACCTAACCTAACCAACCTCCATTATTAAGATATATAATTCAACCTAACCTAATTGTCCGTCAAGTCACTGCTTATAATGTCTATATATTATATATATAGTATTATATATAATATATATATATAGTAATAGATAATATATAATATATAATATATTATATAAGTAATATATATATATCATATATCATATATATAATATATTATATATAATATATAATAATATATATATATACTACTAGTTAAAATAACGCTACTTTTCAAAATAAATTTCTCAGATAAGTTTTTACTTAGAAAAAAGTTAATAAAATTCATCGAAATCAACGATTACATTTTGGCACACGAACATTTATCTACGGGGGGATCCGCCCCGTATCCTCCGACCCCGTGAGTGGTGTGTAATATAATTAAATATTCTGTCAAACCATAGTCACTATATCACAGTAAAAAGTCTTATAAAAAAGTAATTTTACCATGTTGTAAGTAGATTTTCAGTGTCATTTCTCAAGGTATTTTAACGTTTTCTTTTCTTTCAGCTCATTTAAAACATTCATAATAAGTTTCATGAAAATCGGAAAAATATTCATTGTAAAATTCGACTATCCCACCGTTGAGATTAATATTGATATTATATATATAATAATATAATATATTATAATATTATATATAAATTATATAATATTAATATGATATATATAGTATATATATTATATATATATATATTATATATTATAATTATATAATATATATATGTGTTGTGTGTGTTGGTGTTGTGGTGTGTGTGTTGTGATGTGTGTGCGTGTTGGTGTGTGTGTTGTGTGTCTGTGTGTTTGTGTGTGTTGTTGTGTGTGTTTGTGTGTGTGTGTGTGCGTGTTGTGTGTGTGTGTGATACACTTAAGCAAGATTCTTGACTGAGATTTTCAGATAGCCCGATTTAAAAGTAGCGGGAGAGAGAGGGAAGTATTGAATCAAGACATACCGAAAGGCGCGGACACTTCAATCCTAAATCTGTTCCCCGATCTTTTTGTATTGTGTGTTCCAAAAACGCGGGATTAGTGTTCGCGTGAAAGTGATTGCATAATTGGCACTGTCTTCTCACTAACACGACAAACAAAATTGTTGCTACGACTTCACGATATACTTTCTCGAGGCATTACTGCGATCTGCGAGTGAACAAACGTTTGCTGAATGCAGCCAGCAGTAGAGTTATTTGGTTCAAGAGGTTGGATTATAAAATATAATTATATTATTCTAATATATATATATGATATTATATGTACTATAATATAATATATAATATATATATATATATAGTATATAGTATATATAAGTTATTATATATACATTATATATATATATATATATCATATATATATATTATATATATATAAATATATATTATATATACTATATAAACATGTCACGGTCACAAAAGGAAAAGCTTTAGAAAAAGTCAAGCAAGGTGTTTTAGTCAGTTTGATGGTACTTGAACCGAAGAATGGAACTTGCAGGTAGGGGCAGTGGGGACCGGAATTTTCGGGCGAAAGAAGTTACTGAGAAAATTCTTGACTAGAGTAGGAACAACGTGGCTGGGAAAGAGATTACTGTTGGCAATGTGAGACAAATATTTAACTTCCAAGTGGGAGGACAGTCATGATGAACAATGGTTGTATTCTCTTTGTATTCAATTTTGTAATAAGGATAGTTTGTTTTTTGAGGGGGAGGGAACTTAAAAAGTTAAGGCCATGAGTGTTGGTGGTGGCTTTTCTATAAAATGAAGCAGAAAATGAATGGTAATTGAAGGTAATAAGGATATCAAGGAAGGGTATAGAATTGTTTTTCTCGTTTTCCACGAACCGATTTGGCTTGATAACTGTACCCCCCTCCTATCCCAATTCGAACCCCTAATCTACAAACAATACATTGACGACTATTTTATAATCTTTCGAGATCCAGCACATGTTCCATTACTTTTACACAACTTAATTATCTACACCCCAATATCACCATTACCAACGAACACATGAAGAACAACTCCATACCTTTCCTAGATATCCCCGTTGCCTTTAATAACATTTCATACGCAAATAATG
>JABUQX010039369.1:0-19188 GCA_015478945.1 Trachelipus rathkii
TTAGTGAGTTACAGACTGCTAACGCTTAAAAAGATCCCACACTTAACCTGCCATAATACCTATTGGGTAAAGCCAAAACGTAAGTTTTTATATCTTGTAAAGCTAACATAGAACAGGAAATACTTTACACACCAACGGCTTACACGAATAAACAGCCAGACGACCAACACCTTAAAACCCAAACAAAAGCTATGTACATTAGGGGGCAGGTAAAGACACAGTTTCTAGGTGTAATAACATAATAGAAGTTTCCTAATAAAAAGAAAAGAACATAAATTAAATAATAATCGTCACATAAATAAGTTTAAATATAACTTAAACTCTAGATGCAGTGGGGACATAAGGATTCTGCATAAATTAGGACGCAAGTTTTCATATATGTTTCTACCAAGAGATTCAAAAAACGCCACAGGCCCGCGCCCCAGGAGCCGCGAGGCCGAGCAGGCCATCCCCGCCCCCCGCGCCGCCGCCCCCCCATCCGAAAGGATGTAACCATAAATACAACTTGCTGCACTAAACCCATTTTTCTGGCATATTCGGTTACAGGCAGAACTCACTCTGTGTCGGCTCGCCGCAGAGGAGAAAGCGTATACGTATCTGGCTGATAGTGTAATTAAGGCATTTTCTTGTTACTGCGTTAATACCAATTCGGGAATCCAACGATGTGTTCGACGTGTAAAGATATCGTAGATTACCCATTCGAGCCTATATGAAATTAAGTCCCGAGTATGGCAACACTTAAGGATGAGAGCTTTAAGTGTTTTTTTTCAATGGTTAAACAAAGCTGTTATACTTTGCAGATGTCTGAAACAGTGAAACCTAGTGAACACGTACATACGATGTGCAGCATCCATTGGCTTTCAATAAGCTTGCGTACATCAAGTACTTTTTAACAGTATCAGATGCAGCCGTGAGAAGCAACAGTCTTATTCTATTTACGCCGCATCAGACTTGCACTCTGCTTTCTCAAGAGACGATGTCAGAGATGACACATAGTCCTTTAATCAAAGCTCGAGGGCCTGTTCGCTAATTTGAGAAATTTATTCAAGTGATAGTGAATTAAAGGTATTTACTTTGACATCCAATTGGCAAGGATAATATAATTTGCTCAGCATAGTTTTACGAAAAATGGTAAATGAACAATCGTTGGGGTATTACACAAGATCTCGTAAGAGGACGTCTGAGAGCAGAAGATAGAGGTTCATACAACAGGCGAAAATGCGTTACTGACGGAAGATCGTATGTATAGAACAGATCGTAAAAGGTAATGAGGATTCTTTGCTTTAGACACATCAGAAGAAGTTAAACAGAATAGCATAGATATGAAACCCATATGCAGTTAAAGGGTATTATAAGTTGACATCGCTAGGACAAGAAACAACAACAACAACAACCCAACAACAACAACAAATATAACATACATAATATAATAGTAAAGAATATCAGTTCTTTATATACAAACAAACGAATTATGTAAATAAAGTTTACACATAATAAAGCTAACATAGCATTACTAGAACTAAGATATATTGATCAGATAAAAAATCTAACAACTATGCTAAGAATAAACATAACATTAGACAAAGTTCCATATTAACAGAGGTAAAGTACCTAACACAGCATGCAAAAACGTAACCTATTTCATCGTTTTTCAAGCATATCTGTACCATATTAACGTTAATCTAATTCAATTAAAATGATTTAGCAGCATTTAAATATCATCCTAAATTAATTGTAACCCTCTGTAAAACACGTGAAATATTTAGGCTTATCTATTTTAGACTACGCACGCTTTCAGAAAATTTCAAATGAAACATGAAAAAGGATTTTATGCTTTAACCATTTGCATAAGTGATGCAATACTTATTATATTTAATTAACAAACTGGTAGGTCGTGAGCAACGTGCATCAAACATAGAGTGATTAGCCAGGCCTGTATAGATTAGAGAGAGAGTTATATATAATAGTGAAGTAGATCGAGAGGGGTAATTCTTAAGAGGGAATTCTTAATGATGACAAGTTTAAGACCCCACATTCGTTAAATACTGTTGTGTCATCGATAGTGGTGTTTATGAGTCATTGGTCTTCGATGACGATCTTGAAGCATCATTCGATATGGTTGTTAACCTATCATAGTTACCATTTACAAGACTTAGACTATGATAGGATTCGTATGAGGGCTGGAATCAATTTCACTTTGGGTGATGATCAGTCACCTGCGGAAATACTTTGTAAACATCAGTTACAGGGGTATATTAGATAATTATTGTCTAATATATTCCTGTAACTGATGTGTTACATTAGTAAAGTTATCTAGAAGAAAGGTGACTGTAGGCTGGTGTTTTTCAAAGGCTAGTTGTTTTAGAGAAAATAAACTCATGATAAATGCATAGCAACTAAGAATGAGATCTACAAAGGCGAACCTAACATACTCCGCGGTATGATAATCAGACAACATCTTGAAAATTCCTTTACTATCAAGAAGTAAAAGTAGCTAATAAGGTCATACAATAACCGATGCTCCCACTTATCTGCACATGCAGAACACAGTAACAAAATCGTATAATTAACAAATCCTTAACAAAATAACATCTTAATCAAAGATACAACATCTTGACTATGATTTAACAACTATTTCAACAAGTGTCACTCGTTTATGAGTATAACATAATGAGTAGGAATAAACATAGACATTAGAATTCTAGAGCAACCTAACAATTAACTCACAAAAATTAACCCAAGGCCACGTTTTTCTAATCTTATGTCAAAGTTAACACAGTAATTAGTCTTACGCAAAACTCCTCATCTCTCTAACCAAATGCAGTGTTATTTAATTCGATTGTCATAGTATGCTTGTACATAAGTCGCTAGATTACGAATAAAAGTTTTCATTAACCAAGAGTAAAAGCAACACATTACCTTCTAAGAGAAATCCCAGGGGGAAATGCGCCAACTGAAAGGGTGTGATCTGCGAGGGGGTCACCCGCGAAGGGTGAAGCGGGCTTTACCTTTTCCGCCCATTTCAGAAAATACATTTCAAAACTGTTAGATTAAAGTCAGCAGCGCCTCTATTAACAGAGGGAGTTGTTAGCAGTGGTACACACATGTACAGCACGTAATTTTGAGATCACCCTAGAAGGAGATTGCCGAAGACATTCAGGGTAGAAAGAGGGTGTAAAGCGGTAAGGGACAGCCCCTTGGGCTGAGCCTTGATGTAAGGATTAAAGAGTATTATCTCAAAGACAAATCTTAAAAAAGTGATGAGTCTATCAGATACGACATATCAACCTATGATTGACACATCTTCTACAAGTGATCACACCCTTCTCTAGTATAGGCAGTCATTTGAAACTATAAATAAACGTAAGACATTAGCAAATTCTCGCAACACTGAATTAACTAGCCCAAAAACTAACCACTAGCTAGTGTTCCTAACCAGTAAGTCAGGTAAGACAGTAATAATATACAAGCTCATATTTTCCTAATCCACGAAATCAGTGTTAATGACTTCACCCTTCATAGTATGATCAAAGGACTAACGTCCAATAACAGGTTTCATAACCGGATTCTAGCACCCATATCGGAAGAGGACCAGGAGGGATGCGCTGCTGAGAAGGGTGGTGAATTTGAGAGGGGGATCACACGAAGGGTGATGAGCGGGCTTCTATATATTTATTATATTATTATTTTATTATTATTATTTAATTTATTATATTATATATATATTATATTATTATATTGTTATTATATAATTATTATTAAGTTACATATTTTATGATACTATCGTTATTATCTTGTTGTTATTATAAGGGTGAGGAATATTATCAGATTTGTATTAACTATTGTGTAAGTTCGTGTGTTGTTTGTTAACAGTTTAAAACTAATAGCCAAATTTCTTAGTAAGGAAGCATATAGTACTGACTAGAATGGTTAAAATGTTGCTGAGATTGCATAGTCGTTCCAACAATTTATATTAACCATACAAGCAAAATTATTTGAATAGTTCTTATATATTCATACTATACTATAATATCTAATATTTCGATATATTATATACTATATATATATATATATATAAATTATAATTATGATTTATATTATCTTTATATATATTATTATTTATCTATATATAATATATATTTATATATATATAGTTCATATATATAGTATTATATATAATATATATATATATATAATATATCATTTTAATATATATAAACTATAATATATATAATATCATATTATATTATATATATATATTATAATATATATATAATAATATATATATATGTATATATATAATATTTATATAATATAAATATTATGATATAATATAAAGTATATTATTATATATATATATATAATATATATTATTATATTAATTATATATATACTATATATTATAAATAATAATCATAATTATATTCATATTATATAATAATATATCTATGCAAAAGTTAGTTTGTAGGTGAATTGAGAAATTGATGATCGAGTGTCGAGTCGCCTATCCTTATTGAAGTGAGAAGATGATCTAGTCGCGGCGCCTTATAGTAATAATATAATTATAATAATATAATTATATATATATATATTTAAGTATATAATATATATTATATAATATATATTATATAAAAATAAATTGTATATAATAAATTAATTATATATAATTTATATATAATTATATATAGATATATATTTTAATATTAATATAAATTAAAATTAGTAACTTTTAATAAAAAATATATATTATATATTTATTAATATAAATAATAATATAATATACATTTGGCTTTATATCATCAAAATATAATATATATATATATATATTATTATATATAAAAATATCTATATATATATATATATATAAATATATATAACGGTATTAAAATATATATATATATATATATATAAATAATAATATATAATATAATATATTATATAATATAACTATATCTAAATATTAAAAATATATATATTATATATTATATATAATAATAATTATATTATATATGTATAAATATATATATATATATACTATATAAATAATATTAATTTTATATAAGTACTATATATATATATATATATAATAATATAATGTATATTATAAAAAATAATTTAAATATAGAGCTAAAATAAAATAAAATAAAGCGTGTATTAATCTAAAAGATAATTAATACAAATTAAACAAACTTTTCCTGTAAGTTATTTTTAGTCGACTTACAGGCTATAATGTCTGGTTATGATAAGTTGATTTACTTTTAAAATAGGATTTTCTGTATGTCATTTATTTATAAATCAGGTTGACTTTATGTTGGCTAGTTAGCTTAGGGTAGGTTCATATTCTGTTAGATGAATATACGGCGTGTATATGTTAAATCCTGTAATTTTCCAGAGATAATTGATAATTTAATACACAATACTTAAAATTAATATAATAAGAACCTTATAATGCACCTGTGATATCAATGACTCAAGCGACTTGAACACATTGTCACTGGACTCACCGAATAGACGCTCAACTCCCGAGTAAGAATTCTTACCAAAATTGAGTATTGATAAAAACGGTTTTGCCCCATATATATATATATATATATATATATGATGATATATATATAAATTATATATATATATATATATAATAATGAATAATATTAAATATTATATATATATTATAATATATATATGTGTGTAATAATATATATAATATATTATATATATATATAATTATATATATATATAATTATTGTATTATATATTATATATATCAATATATAATATATAAATTTATAATATAATACATTAATATATATTATATTTATATATTATTATATCTATATATATATATACATAAAATATATAATATATATATATATATAAATATGTTATTGAGATTTTTTATTTTCCAGAAAATTATCTTATCTTGCATTATAATTAATGTTTCATTAGATTTTTGGCTATAACATATACAATACATAGGTAGATCAGGCGCAGCGCCGTGGTGCATGCAGACCCCGTGCTAAGCACTTCCGCTCTATGCGCGCTGCGCCGGAGCGTGCCGTATAACATACCGCAAAGATGACTAATAAAATTGTTTAAAAACTGAAAAGAGCTTATTATTATTATAGTGCTTATTATACCATTAATATATTATATTATATTTTATTATTATATTATATGATTAATTTAAGTTAATTTTCTTTATTATAAAAAATTAAATTATTTTATTAATTTAATAAAATTTTGTTGAAATATAAGGAATTTACAACTTAATGAAAAGATTTCTTAATAAAATATAGGAGACAAAATATTTAAAAATTGAAATGCTTTTATACCACAAATTGAACGCAAACAGCTCATATTCCAAAGCTTAAGTTAAATAAAATTTATTGCAATGTGTCAGATTTAGAAAAGTGAAATCCATTCATTTTAGAAGAAAGTACATATTTTTTATTTTATTTTTATTATTATTGTTATTAATATTATTTTTGCTATTATATTAATATATAAATTATATTTTATTCATTTATTGATTATAATTATTATTATCGTGTGACACCTAGATTCTGTATTTCTCAGGGTATTTCCCAGAAATAGATGCCAACATAGGTCGACAATAAACACCCTCGCAACATCCGCAGGGCATTGCGCAGATGCGTATGTGGATCTTTAATAATGTACAAATTCTGGTATCGTACTTTGGGATACCCCAAGTAACAGCCAAAGTACGGTACTTTATATGTTTGTGTAATATGGTGCATTTGTCTATATCTTTGAGAGAATTTATTAGTACTTTCTCATCAGGATGTATCACATTACAGTTATACTACATCCCAGGCTAACATGCATTTATTCCTTTTATTTTTAGCCTTGGGTGTGAGTCTTATTCTGGTTTTGGATTTATCCGGCTGTGACAAGGATCAAATCTAAAATTCCATCTGGATTTTTTCCTCAACCTTCCGAAGCATATAGTGTACTTCTATCTTAGAAGTCTACAATATCAAACAGGAAAAAAGTATGAATACCACACAAATATTTGACACAACCTTATTATTTTCAAAGTCATAACTCAAAAACGTTCCTTATCCATTGGAAAAAAAATCCTGCCTGCTTTCTGGCGACATTTGTTTTGTTTACATTTTTCGTAAGCACGTCCCAAATACGGCAAGCACGGGAAATAGCAACCTTACACAATTAAGGAAATTTCTTACGTTTGATGAGGATTTCTTACGATTTTGTGCTAAATTTGATGTAAGGCAAACTTAGGCATTGGTTACCGTTTGTAAACACAAAAGACATAATGGAAACCGGTTTATATTCAGTTTATTTACCGAAAAATATCCAAGACTGGTTTCGCTTTAGCCATTTGTGCTTACGCAAGGTAAGAAATGCTTGCGCAGTTTTAGCATGAATTTCGTGCAAAATCGACCACGACTGCTTACGAGATTTACTTGTGTTTACAAACAATTGGAATCGGCTGTTGTGATGGAGCCCGGCGATTTGGAAAAAACGGAATAAAAAAACTAACAAATAGTTTATGATACAAATAAATAAAATAATTCACTGGTCGACAACAAATTTCCATCAGATATATTGTTGTGTTTTCTTTATAGCATTTTTGACGCTGTTTTAAAATCTGCCATCAGATTTGCTGTAGCACGTAGGGTTTTTATGATGAAGAAATTTTCATAATTTTAAAGATTTTACTATTTCATATAACATTTTTTTTTAAATTTATCTTGTACAGTTTTGATTATTTAGCATCATATTGTTGCTTACTTTTGTCATCGTACGTCTGGCAACATTATCACGTGCATTTTAAAACTTATGGCGCCATGGGAATGGTCTTTACTCTTTAGTTAATCTTTGTCTTCTGTAGCAGAAAGTTGTGCTGTGCTTTTATTATTTTGAATTTTCTCGGATCAAACAGTATGCATCGACAATGTAAAAATAACCCAAACAAATTTTGCTTTGTCTATGGCTGTTTCACAACAACAACGAACAATTACAACAGACCTTAAGAAAATATACAATATGTATTTTGGTTGTCCTTTAGGTGACCAAGATAAAGCATGAGCGTCTCATCAGATTTGTTCATCTTGTTCAACAAACGGATTACGCGATTGGTTAAATAAAAAGAAAGCTTTAATGCCGTTTGCTATGCCCATGATATGGAGGGAACCAAGAGATCATCATGAATGTTATTTTTGTAGTGTGAATCTACAAGGGTTTTCTGCAAAAAAACAAACACCATATTGCATATCCAAACCTTGATTCGGCACGTAGACCAGTCCGACATAATGAATCACTGCCCATTCCAATTCCCCCTGATGATGGGCTAGCTTCTATTGCAGATGCAATGGATGGTAAAGAAGGAGCAGTTGGTGGCATTCTCTGAGAGTCGGTAGATCCAGATTACACGATAGAAGAAAGCCATTTTGAGACAAATCTATTTTCTCAAGAACAGTTGAATGATCTTGTATGAGACTTATCTCTATCGAAAGCGAAAGCAGAACTTCTCGCCTCAAGACTAAAGGAGGAAAATTTACTTCAGGAAAATGTTCGCATCAGTTACTACCGCAAGAGGAATTTTAACCTAGCAGCATACTTTACAGTAGATGGTCCTCTTTGTTATTGCCACGATATAGATGGATTATTCCTTGATTTGTCTCAGACGCATATAGCACCTGAGTGGTGTCTCTTTATAGATTCATCTCAAAGAAGCCTGAAAGCAGTTCTTTTGCATAATGGTAATGTAAAGCCATCTATCCCCATAGCCCATTCGGTCAATCTCAAAGAGACATATGACAATATGGATATATTGCTTAAAGCAGTCATATATCACAGTCATCCATGGAATCTCTGCAGATATCTGAAAGTTATAGGCATGTTAATGAGAATTCAAGCTGGATTTACAAAATATTGTTGCTTTCTTTGCTTTTCCTCCTGCGTTCTCTTGGGACAGTCGTGACTTACTAATGAACACTATGTTTAAACGTGAATTGATCCTCATCTAAGGACTGCATGTGATGTTCCGCCGGCTCCGAGGAACCAAGCAATATGTGACTGGTGTTCTGTTCCTTTGGTTTGATCCACCAACAAAAACCATTTTCTTCGTATCATTCACCCAGCGTGTCACAGAGTGTAATAATTTGGTTTCTTACATAGAGGAAATTACATTCCTCTTTGTTACGACTAAACAGCAAGTCTATGAGGACGTTGTGACATTCATGAGACGGGGTGTCAAATAGCTCGAGCTTCTTTTACTCAGAGATAATATTTATATTTCGGTATAGAGATATGGGTGTCTACAGCTGAGGCAAACTTATACTAGGCGAAAATGTTGATACCACAACAATCGTGATAGAGTCCTGTGAAATACTATGTGATTGGGTTATTGCCCAAAAATCAATCCAGGTGTTATGGTGTGCTTTATCAGTTACAGACAAAGGACACTGTTGAGTTTATGTTTCTTAGGAAAGACTCTCGGCTCCTCTTGAATTGAAAGCGTTGGCTTTTCTTACAAAAATGGATATGCAAACCTTCCCTTGGAAAATAACCAATCTTACTCAATATAAAAGTGAGGTATGAGAACCTTCTTGAATGCTTTTACAAAGAAATGGATTGTCGCATGTCTTTGAAAATGCATTTCCCTCATTTCCATCCTTATAATCTCCGTTTCCGACCAGATACGATTCTTGGGTGCGTAGTAGGAGTGTACAGTGAGACAAGGGGAGCAGTTAATTCACATCAGCGGACATTAAGGACTATGGAAAAACTCGGATATCAAGGATTTTTGGAACGGATAAGCTTCATTTAGGCCTGGCCCTGGACATTGTGGCATGGTTATATATTCGTGAAAATGCAGACCTAAACTCTATAAAAAAATCACAAAGTCCTCAACGCTCCTTAAGCGTCTCTTCTTCGCGCTGTTTAGTAAATTTTTAATTTATGCAATAAGGTTTATTTATATTCCTGTTATATCAAATTCTATAATTTTTGTAATAATGATGTTGTTTACTAAAGTGAAGATATGAATCAACGTTTCTTGTCTATAAATTAATACAAATCATAATTTGCGCATAGAATTGCATTAATTTCTGTAATATTGTAACTACTCTGTTCTACTTATTTAGTACATACTCAAAAAAAAAGAACCTTAATGCGTATAGAATGTAAGTAGGCCTCGCAGCGCGCGCGCGCATCCTATTTTTTTGATCATTTCTTATATGTGTTTCGCTCTACAGGAGAGATTACAATTCTTTCTACCAGTATATTTATATAAATATTAATTTAGTAAAACACTCAGAGTGCATCGACAAGATTAGTCATATAGCGCATCTAAGCCTAAAGTCTTGGCAACACATGAATCTGCAAAATATTCAGGAGAACTAGTGTGAGGTAGTGCTTATTTTAGGAATGTTCCCGTCTTACTTTAGGGCAGGTAGGTACTATAATTGCTTTCTCTCTTGTTCTTTTCTGTTCTTAGTCATTTTAATTTAAACAAGTGGATGCTTTTGAATTTTCTTCTTACGATTCAATGCACGTAATTTGGTCGTGATTGTAGAGGAGGTGTTTTGTACATGTGGGTCGAAAAGCTACGTTTTTTAAAGCTGAAATTTTGTTATGGCGGTATAGAGAGCATGCGCGAGGAACTAGTAAACCCTATGACTCGTATCAAGGTGCAATCCAAAACGGGCCTAATAACTAGATCTATCCACTCCAAGTTAGTCAAATCAACATTACTTCATTTATTGATTTCTGTAATTAATCTCGGATTGTATAAATACAAAGTAATTTCAAATATTTGTACCTGCAGACAAAAAAAGTATTATAAAATTAGCGTAGTAATAACACACTCAATTTTTCTTTTTCGGAGGCTATTAATATTAGATTAAAGAGGCTACCTTAATAATAATGATAAACTATAGAAAACTCCTTCTCTCACACATTATATCTATTGTATTTTTCCAGAGATAAGCTATATATACAAAGCACATTAAGAGATATATAAGAGACAAATAAAATATGGATAAGAATAAAAACAGAATTGCACTGCGAACGGCACATCTATGCATCGAACTCCCATCTTTTCGCTTTTATATCACTTAATTATTTCCTCAGATAGCACTTCTATAATACTTACTCTATTAAAACTCAACTTGTGGGATAAAATATGTCAAATAACTTCTCAGGAAGCTTAGGATTAAAGGAGAACAATATACAAATATTAACAGGATATATTATGCACTAGAAGTATAATTATTATGGGTTAATAGCGATTTTGCGAGCTCTGCAATATAATTAAAAGAACAAATATAGAAAAAGCATAACCTCAGCAAATTATCATATGTTTAAGGACAGAACGCGGACTCATTATCTTTGACTGCTCCTCCTTCATTAATTAAACAATATTACAACACATTAAATTGCATTATATATACTCTTAATAATATGCTTCTTTTTTTACTATTTCCTTTTTTTTTATATATTATAGAAGAAGAAATTAGATAAATTCGTATTTTTTCACATAAAAATACATATGTTATACGTTCGCCATTTTGTTCTTTGATTATTCTTGCTAGTAATTACTTTTAGTTTAATATTTTCCTTAGTTTATTTTAGTTTCAATCATTCAATATTATTTAACTTAAGTTCCCACTCTGATTGAGTAAAAGGGGGTAGTGTGGGGTTTATGAAAAAGTGCTAAAAAACAGATGATGGATTATACTCAAATTTTAAGATGATGATTCTGCGTTGCAGTTTATTTTTATTCTAATTTACCAGGTCAGCTGGTAATTCCACTAGGTAATAAAAATACAGCAAGAAAATCCGAACAATAAAACCGAGAGTTAAAACCAAAGGATAAAACTGGACAATAAAACCAAAACCTATAAAACCTAAGAAAGAGGTACATTTAATTAATACAAATTTTCTATCCGGTTATCCCACCATATTATAATTTTATAACAAAGAGTATCTATAACAAACATTATTTTCATTGTACCCACAATCCTCATATTAACAAATAATTCTTAATCTCTCTCAAGTTCCTCCATCAATTGATAGGATAATATATTTCTAGATAAAATATAGACTTATCTATGTTTATTGACTCGATTAATATTAAGTGCTGGCGTTTTTATCAGAGAACGCCTCTGGACTTAACCTCGACGTCGACCAGTCGCTTGCTCTATTCTATGAGAGTGCGAAGAATATAAATATATAAAATAAATTAGATGGAGTAATCAGGGACACTTCTGCCATGGTTTCTATTTAATTTAATTATTCTTATTTCTCATTTATCATTATTATTTATTATTATCATTGGAGCGGTGCAGCCACTAGGCAGCATCATGCATTCGTATTCACCAGCCGGCCCGTTATGCTGCACTCTAAGTACATGTAAACGTTTAGTGTCAACAGTTCAAGGCGCCCAGTTTGTTAAATCCTCGATTTGGGAATTAGTAAACGGGCGCGCTGAGAGGAAGAATACTTTGTTTACAAACATATTTTTACAAAACATATGTCGGAAATAGCTGCCAAAATTTTTGGAGATATTTTTGGTTAACAATCATATCGGGTACACTAAATATATTCGATCATCATTTCATAAAAAAGATATAATAATAGTTGCCGCTCATAATGTTTCAAAATTTTCTTTGTTCTAGCTGTATCCGACGGGCGCATACTCGGCCGTTTTCCAGGTACTCAAATTCCTGTTCTCTGATTGATTAAGTAATTTTTTTTCAATTTCGAAGTTCTTTCTCTGGTAAATGCTGCACTCGGGCTTCTGACAACGCAGCTATAGTACGAAAAAGCCTATCGATAGGTTTAAGACGTTATCGTTTTTGTCACCTGTGCTTAAAAATGGTTATATAATTACAAATAAATGGTTCATCAACTATTGTGATGGAGTTTATCGATTTGGAAGAAATTTAGATTTAAAGCTAATTTTATGAACTACTACGCCACAATCTTAAGGCGTTATGCCATAATACGCACGCATACTTGTCTCTGTTTACTATTTTTTCTATTATAGCCCTTGTCTCTAAATTCGGTAACCACGGGAAAGAGCAACCTTACAGACTTTAGGAGATTTCCTTTACGTTTGGTGGAGCATTTTTTTTTTCCGTGAGGTACTGTTGCTCATTATTTTGACTTACACACCAAAACTCGAATGCGCTTTATAAGCTTTACGCAGTTTTCTTTTTATACTCGTTCTTTCGCGTTAATCACAACATTATTGCTAGCAGAGAGCTCAGGATGAGAAAACGAGTTCATATGTGTGAGTGCGAGCTTTAACGATTTAACTTAGTAAATTTAATGGACATCGTATCATTACTTAAAATACTATACTGATTAGTAATTATTTTGCGAATACATTAAAGTTCAGATTATTTTAAATACTTAATATGCTGAATATCCCCTTTCGATATGATTATTAGTCGGCTTAGTTAGTAACATAATATCGTTATTATGGAATCATACCTACATAATTAAAACCCTAAATTTAATAGAACAACTGTTTCCTCCACACCTATGTGTATATCTTTTTATAGAGCTCCGGTTTTTTAAGAATATTACCTATATAATATATATAATAGGACATAGAATATTTAATTTATTTAAATTTTAATACAAAGTATATAGTATATAGTAATATATATTTATATAGTTGTAATGTAAATATTAGTAATTTTTTTTTTTATTTGTATACGCAATATTTCGTGTGAAGATTGCGGTTGTTAAAGGTTAGACGTGAGTAAGTTATTTTAACACTTTTCTGAGAATATATTCATATTTTTTAAGATATTTTGCTATGTATAAGTAGTAGTATTTATATCGTTATTTTTAATAATTACGGTTTTAGCTAGTATACTCTTTTCAGTTTGCAATTTAATTCTTACTCACTTATTTAAGCAGAAATGCAAACTTCAATTTTGTATTTATTCTGATCTTTAGTTTTTTTATTTTTTTTATTTTATTATGTGATATTGCGTGTGTCACGTGTGTCGATGACTCATTGATTACATGGAATATAGCTCATAGGGCGTGGCTTTCTTGTTGATATCTATTTAACCTCTATACTATCTCATAATAATTGGTGCTTAGCCACTACTAACTCATGTATCTAATCCATATTGTGAGTATTATACTTAATACAAATCATTCTCTACAATCTAATAATCCTATTTACTCACTAGCTAATACATTTACTTTATCTAATTGCTCTTAGCATAAAGAAAGGGTTTATGAATAACCTTTAGCCAGGAGATTCAATCAGTTAAATTATCGTTATGAGTTACTGTAAATACTAAGATCTAAATATTTTATATATTAATTTCACGTATTTTAGAATAGGGTGGAAGTATATAGTGGCCAATTGTATATAAAATTATATTTAATAATACAACATTCCTTAAATAACACTAGTCTCTCAGTGAGATAAGAATTACTATATGGTCGAATAATTACATAATATTTGCATGCGTGCATATCTTCTGAAAACAAGATATTTGCTATGTTCTCCGAATGAGAGATTTCTATGTTTCAAGAAAAAAGATAATAAGTAGCTCTTTTTTTAAGCTATCCAATTCGTATCTACTTATGTATGGTCTCTATGATGCTTTCTCTGGGCACTTAAATTCCTCAGATAAACTTGGCACTTAACATCGAATTCTAACATACTATAACAAGAAAACTTTTATCTTTCTCAAACTTTTGAGCACCTTTTTTTCTTTGAACTTAGTATACATTTCTTTTTATTGAACTTTGTAAATTATTTTTCTCAACAGAGACTGTATTATAACACTTGCGATATTCACATCTTCAGATAATCCATATATTCTCAACTGATATATATAATATAGTAGATCCCTATAATGATTATTTTGAGGATTTCAATTATATATAATGGGTTATAAAAAAATATATAATACTTAATAATAAGGTTAGGTATTCCTCTCGTTTTGATTATTAAGTATGTGAGAGTAGATATAAGTATACTGATATAATCATTCTAAAGTATTAATATTACTCATAACGATTAGTAGAGTATCTAATAAAACTGATTTAAATATAACTCCTCTAGGACACATTCTCGGATCGTCCCAACCGATTCTTGTAATAATATACACAACTCAATATATATTGACCTTAAAGCCTCACTTAATGAGACCAAAGTTGAGACTCTTTACTATTAAATATATATATAATAGTTAGCCTACCTTATACCTATTCGCTATTGGTTTGAACCTACATCTCGGCCAAATAAAGGAATGTAGCAGAAAACACAAAATACATTCATAGTATTAATACGTTTCTTATATTTTAATAATTATTATTTATAGGGTGATAAATCTTACATCTACTTAAATTTTCCTATGAACATTTGGTAAACATTCCCCTGTCAACCCTCAATATCGCTAAAACGGCATATATGCTGGCCTAACCAACCTAACCATTTTATCCTAACGCTAAAACCTATACCAGAGAAAGGTCACCTTAATTCCGTGAAATTGAAGCACACTTAATGCGTTAAAATTTACACTCTCTCGGATGCTTTAAACCGACCTCTATATAAATGACTCTTCATTAAATATATAAATTACTGTTAAGTGAAATAACTTAGCTTTATAGACTACTATATATATATAATAATAGAACGCTATTCAGATTTTATTGATATGCCGATTAAATAAGTATGGGATATATAAACTGTTAGATCTGTTATATATATATAATGTAAGATTCTATCTCAAAGGTGAGTTATCTATATCATAAATTTACTACTTTTCTTATGGTTCTTAAATAAATATCTTATATATTACTGACTTACTATATTACAAATAATACTATATAATATAATATATTTATTAACATTTTATATATTGAAAAATCTTTCAAAAAAGTCATTTTTAAACACCTGTAAGAAAAAGTGCACAAGATTTTATGTTAGGTTTATGTTACTAACTGTAGCAACAGTCATCATTTTCTGAAACAACATCTCAAGGCATAGACATTAGGCTAATATGTTTAGTGCAGTTTTAATCAGGTATGGCTTGAGATATTGAAAAATTACGTTGTTCCTCCTTATGCACTTTCATCTGCAAAAATTCATGAATTCTTTTAGGCAAAAAATCAGCCTCCAGAACTTAAACATACCCTGGTATGCCTACCCATAATGCTCTTCCGAACTTTCAATTAGTAACTTCAAACCGAAATGGCCGGACAATGTAAGCACGTCGTTTACAAATCTACGGATGACAACAACCTAAGTTATCTTTCTTTCGGTTTGTATCCTAAGACTAATAATGTTTACCTACAATTATCTGAAACGGTGCGTAAGAAAAGAAGATGCAATAGAAAATTCTATCACCAATACGTGAGCATACATGAGATTAAAATACTAACATGTTGTTAACTTGTTAAATATTCTTGTGAGTTAATTTGTTTCGTTACAAATTAAGTGATCCTATATGAGAAGAGAGGCATATCATAACGAGAGACGACACCTTCTCTCGATAACTAAAGATAGAGATGTGATCTTCATAGCGGGTGTCTTCAAGACCTAATTACATTGACCATCCACAGCAATCTGTCAATGCAGATTATAAAATAATCTTGCCTTTATGGTGTCACCAGTGATTCTATATCATTGGTGAGATGTATATACTGCGTTATATTTTCTCACGCATACAACGGTACATACGAGCTGTTGGCAATAACGCCTCGATGTTTTATTTTCACTCTAGATATTATTCCACTATAATAAGACCTCCGGCTTAATCGGAGAGACATTTTTTTATTTCATTAAGTTATAGCACACTCTTTGTAAGATTCATCCGTCACCTGATATATGTTAGACGGGCTATCTTAAACTCAACTAAACTCCAGGCCCACGGAGCTTCTCGGCATATATAATTTGGGTACTTATCGTATATTTAAGCCGATTACATTAAGCGATGGAGCATTAACACATATTATATGATCATGTGCTTCGCGAATTTTTTTGAACAATCTCCGAAAGAGATCAATATCGTAAAAGTCTCTGTTCCATACTGAAAGATTCTTTAATATTCTAGTATAATCACTCTCAATAAGCTTTTAATAGGGTTTCTTGTGATATAGTGATCGTATTGTACATTTATGTTAATTGTTATTATATGATTCTTCTTATAGATATTGTTAGTCGTGAAGGAATTTGAGTATACAAAAATATTGCTTTAAGTGTGTTCTTTATTTCTTACAAAATTATGTTGAACTAGTTCGACGTATCTTTTATATGTTGTAAATTGTCATTTGGTGAAATGGTTTCACTGTGCATAACCTCTGAGTGATTTATACTTTGCTTTATGTAGTATTCAGAATTTATTGGCGCCACTCTTTTCATCACTTGTATATGACATATTTATAAACATAAAAGATTGAAGTATCAGACCTTGAAGTATTAGACCTTTAGGAGAATATAACAAGAATCAACAAGAGGGTGTATTGGTCAAAACCAGTCTAAAGACGGGAGCAATTATATATATATATATATTATTATTATTCATACCTTTATTATTTTATGAGTAGTTATTTAGGACAAGACCTAATATAAAAGACAATCTTGGATGTGACTTTTATAATGTGACATAATTAACATACCTACTAACAAATTTTATAGGTATATATTGATCGATTATTTATTATTCATCTATAGTTTTATCGTGTTAATTATCATCTCATCAGTCACATATATATCCTTTGGAACAACTACAGGTAATTTCCTATAATTAATTTGTATAATATTTTTTTAACATAATAATAATAATAATAATTAGGTTTATAATATAACATTACTACTACCTAAGTCAGTTTGTCTTCATCTATATAATATATATATATAATGTTATATATATATATATCATATAATATATATATATATATATATATATATATATTATATATATATAATATAATATCATATATATATATTATATATATACCGGTATATATATATATATATATATATAATATATATATATATATATATATATAATATTAATATACGGTATATATATATATATAATATATAATATAATATATATATATATATATATATATATATATATATATATATTAGGTGAGAGTGTGTACAAATGCGAATTTATTGTCTGGATTTATGTGACACTCGTTTCTAATTTCAACATCTGTCAATTTTTCAAGAACAGGAATTAGAATATCCGGAATCATAACGCTGACATCCCTATTCCCTTTGCCAATCGTGTATGCCATATATAATATATATTGCATTTTTTGTACTATTCACTTATTATATTATATTATTATTACTTAATTATTATTATTATTATTATTATTATTATTATTTATTATATATTATTATTATTATTATTATTATTATTATTATTATTATTATTATTATTATTATTATTATTATTATTTTCGCCTAAGCGATATCTAATTGTTTTATAACTTTTGCATGCATTTCTAATTGTGTCTAATTTGCCAATTGGGCCCCCACCTGGTACACGAACAGAAAAAATAAGTAAATTTTTACTCAAAAGTCTGGATACATCCATTTAGGTGAAAAATATAAAGATAAAACTTTGAATAAACTAGTTAACCTAATAAATTAAAAATAGATGTTATCTATATAATTTTTTCTTGGATAAAATGTAGTAATATTTATTATTGTGATAGCAGTAAATATATAATAAGTTAAATTTCGTAGATAAGGTATGCTTAGATTACTACAATTAATATATTATTTCTCGGTATTAACTGTAATACATACATCCCAGTGTTTAATTCGTGCAATCATGGGGATCCCCTTTATTGCATTAATTCCCTTCAGGAATGACTCTAAATAAATTCTATGTGTACGTACACTACGTAGGCTGTATTAGTGAGACGTTCTATCTTTTACTGCATTTAATATCTAACTCTATATACATATGTTAAGCAAGTTACAAGTTTACTGCGGTATCGATATATTATCTAGGGAAAGAATATGTGGTATAACCTTATTAAGTATCAGTCTTACATATGAAATATAATAGAGGTATTGTATATCCAATGACCTGGATTTGAATTTGTGTTGTTATTCTAATCAGGAAAACACATCTGAAAATTATAATCACATTCGAATCGTGAATTCTTGGTTGCGCCGTCATTGATTCAACC
>JABUQX010039370.1:0-2500 GCA_015478945.1 Trachelipus rathkii
TATCTATATACCTATCTAGATTTATTATACCTTTTTTATACTTTATTTTGTCGACTTTATTTAATTAGTATTAGGGTTAGAACTTATATATATTATACTACATATAACTATATTATATTAAATATATTATATATATATTAGTCAATTTCTATAAATGTTTGAAAATGTTTCATCGATGTTTTCTTGTTAAATCTTATCTTACAACATAAGCTATACATATTCAAATACTCGATTACGGGGCAGTTCGCTGTCACTAATTATGTACACTGGACATTTGGTAGATAAGGTTCGTTATTGGAAGACATAAATTTAAAGGCCATAATGTTCATAATATCGATAGTTGCTTTTAATCACAAATTTCAAAAGATCTGAGTTTGTGTTTTGAAGAAGGTTAAAATTCAAATGAACTCAAATTCCAAGTACCATAAAACTTTACATAAACTTTTAAAAATTTCTCTAGACCGCAACAATCCATAGTAATTATTTATCAATCTATGGAATTTCGCCCAGTTCGTGTAAGTTTTGTTTCATTTTTTTGACTGGGCAAAAATATCTTTCCTATTTGTCTTTTTATCCACAATTGGAAACATTACTCAATTTCCGAGCCTTAGCAAATCTAAAAATAGTACCTAGTTTGTATTAGCTATATGAAGTTTTCTAACGTATTGTACTCCCCGTGGATGTGAACAGCAATGCACATAATTAATTTGTTTTGGTTATTATTTTTTTTCGTGTGTCATATCCTTTTTTAAATACCTTTTTTCTTTTAAACCTTTCTTCATTGCTTTTTCTTTGCATTTCCTATATCCTATTTTTATTCGTGTCCAATTTTTCAGAAAGTGCTGTTTTTATTCTTATGCATCGTAGCTAGTCATAGAATCCTGTAGAGAGTCTCCTTAATGCTTCAATTCTATTAAAATCCTTAACAGTACAGAAATCTTTAGGCGGACCTACAATATTTTTTCTTCATGGTGGTTCGTATTACCAATATATTCCTTTTTGTCACCTCTTCATTTGCTTGAATAATATTATTTTTTATTTTGGAAAAATTAATTTTGCAGTGATACAATAAAATATACTAATTGGCCTTAAATTATTTATGAGGTGGGGTGGGGTTTCGAGCCCCCTGAAATGTCCTCTGTCTACAGTCATTGCTATATATACATATATATATAATATAGTATACTTTGATTTAATCAGGCTGTTTCCTTTTTGATATAGGTTATATACAAATGTTGCATTATATTTCTGTAAACATCTATATATAGTATGATATATATATATTTATATTATCTATTATGTATATATATTAATATTTATCTAGTCTGAATTATCCCGTATGTTTTTATATTTGCATTTTAATAAACAACTTCTGTGGGTCACTATATATATAAAATTAATAATACTGAGTTTATTCAACCCACACATATACTATATAGACCAATATTTAAATAACTATAGTATATAATAATTATGAATTGATTGAATTGTAAAAGGTTTTTTTTTTCTGCTCACTTATTATTGTGAGAAATTTACTAATTCGTAGTACACTATATAAATTTTGAATATAAAAAATTATAATATGAAATGAATATATAACCTAAATTTCAATGTAATTTTATCAGTAATGGTTAAATTATATAGAATATTTCATTGATAAACAGTATTATTCAGCCATATCAATTAATATACGGCGGCTATTATACCCTGAGGTTTACTAATACTGACCAACATATTAGGTACTTGGAGAGCATTTGTAATTTTTAATGCTGCCTAATTGTAACATTATATTATACAAATATTATAGCTTGTTATAACTCACTTGGGCAACTGTAACACTTACTCAGAACTTTAACATATGTAGTTAACTACGATATATATCGAACGAGAACAAAGTATTATACCACCAAATATTTTTTTACACAGAGATTATTTCAGAGAGCAAAGGAATTGCTGACGTCTCAAAGATATTCGACATTATGGAGGGATGTTTTTGTGTTAGTGTATTTTATTACTTTAGAAGGGAACACACACCCAAAGAGTGTACTACTGAGGTCAATGGAGTGGAAGAGTCATGGTCCTCATCCTCACGTGATGCTGAGAGGAGGAACGTACCGTTGAGGGGGAGCGACTCTCGTCCCCAACCCTCTTTTCTAGAGTCCATCCCGTCTCACTTCCTGACACCGTCTTAAAAATCATGCTCTTTCATAAAAATATAGACAAGAGGTGAGGAGGAACAATAAAATTTGATATCAATTAATATCACACACATTATTATAATATGAGAACAGTATAATTAATTAAGAAAGCGAACTTGTGGAAACTTTGCGGAGTTTCTCCTATGGGGTTGTTCTCCACATTTGTGCGTAAACTACGATGTGACGAGGACTAGCTGGAGGAGTCTGCACTAGCAGATTTTCTCATGCTGAGCTATATCAGTATTATTATTATAACTATTTTTGCTAACATACCTATTATATAATTCGTAATGCCTTAATTA
>JABUQX010039370.1:17500-40520 GCA_015478945.1 Trachelipus rathkii
TTGGTTTCTTCTTTTAAATCGTGAGTTTATATCCACAATCAGTTAAAATTAGATCACAATATAGTTGCACGGGACTTGAGTATAATGCAACTTTGAGATTATTGTTTTATTTTATTTTACTAATTGTATACTGATGTGGATAAAGAAAATCACTTTTATTTTAATGTAGGGTATTCAGATGTAAATGTGTATGGTAATGATTATATTTATGATTTAAAATGGGTTTTTTATGTATAATATGTGGTGTTTGGGAAGGGGGAGGGTAAGACTTATTTGAAAGATGTTATCATTCTTTGTTTCATGGTTTGATGGTAAATTAATTTTCTTATTGCTTTGTTGAGATGCTTTTGCTGACCGATATAATGTAGTATACTCATAGAAAGTAAGGTTTTAGAGAATTGGAAATACAAGAACAGTTAATTTCGTCTTTTTAGACACACGTGGGACAAGCATGTATACTGAACGTCGTCGAAGAATACAGAGGGGGAGAGAGAATAAACTAATCTTATTAGTGAGTGATTACGTTGATGCGTAGTGAGGGAGTACCAGTTGTTGTGTTAATTGGGTTTTGGAGTGGGGTTTTCTGTATAATTGTCGTAAGAAACGGTAGATTTTGAGTGCGATGCCATGATACAAAGTTGTCTCGAAAAAGGAGAAAGGCTAGTGTTGAGTGGTTAGAAGAAGATTCACTAAGATGTAAATTTTATTGTGTTTTGGGTTTAAAATATGAGGTTTTTGTGGTGGATATACGGATTGGAATAAAGATGTTTTTGGGGGTAATGTTCTTATTTCTGTTGTTCTATTTTTTGCCTAGTTGTTTTATTTAGGTAATATTCTCAACTCCGACAATACCTTATATACACAGGGATTATGATTGTTGATATCATGAGGTGGGAAGAGGGAATATTAATATAAGAGCAAATCGAATCTTCATAACAATTAAATAATTTGCAAGGATGTAGGATATCTGAAGTGGCAACAGAGCCCATCAACTATAGAAGCCAGATGTATTTTGCTTTGTATTGAAAAATAAAAAATGTGTAGATATTAAAATGAGACATATTAGTTTTTTGATCTACCTGCGTGCTTTTTCCGCCCATCGGTTTGGGTTTATTAATCATAGATCCACACAGTTATGAAGTGATGTTTTTTTTTTCTATTAGAGGGTAGCGTTCTAAGAGAACCATTTTTCGGAGTAAGACGCAGGGATTGAGAGGATAACAGAGTGTGAACTACAAGGTGGACACAAACGCGGTATGCGTAGATAGGTTTTCCCGTGTGTGTGTTTGCGAATTACCAGGTGTCTGGTTCTCGCTCTCTTCAGAAATGAAGCCTATCAGAGAGTTTTATTGTAAAATGTGTGTGTGATATGTGGTTACATGGGGAAGTAGTCACGAGTTGCTTGAAATCCATTCTCCAAAGTTTATAGTTTGAAGCCATGTCTTTTGTTAGGAGACATATTTGGCGCGTAGGGTTGTTTTTGTGGTGGGCTGTTTGTATGATTTATTAACCCTTGGGTAACCTTAGGTATGCCGTAAACTGTGATATTTTGGTAAATGTTTGATCTTTAATGATTTGTGTAGTTTGTGGTGATTGTGAGAGAATCTTTTTTAGATTACGTTTATTAATTTTGGAGGTGTTAGAGATATGGAGAGTAAATGCCAAAAGAAGAGAAAATAATGTGATATTTATGTTATTTCCCGCATTTTGTATTATGTGTATATTATATCTGTCACAACAACTCATACTGGCACTTCTATTGTAGGTAGTATTCTCATATAAAATTTATATGCTCTATTAATATCAAGAGTGTTATTTCTTGGGCTATCCTATCCGAGCAGAGTTTTACTCTTATTTATTAATTTCTTGATCTGTATTATATTATTTATATGTAGAATAAACTCTTCTTGAAAGAATTATAAAATATTATTAAATTTGTGGATATTTTACGGTCTTTTTCATGTACTCTATTTCCATACTTGATCGTAATACTCTGCACGCAAGCAAAAACCTTTAGTAGCTGATTCCTTGTTGCAATCAAACGTGATGTCTTTATTATTATGTATTTTTTATTCCATCTTTCAAATAAATTATAGCTATAGATTAAAAACCAAAGTTGTTTGAACAGGGGGCTTTGGAGTTATGTGCAATACAAAAATTGAAAATAAAATCGTGTGGAAGGAGTTTACAAAAGGACGATTTTACTTCCCCATCTTTCACAGCGGTTGATTCTATCGAATAACACCATGAGATCACTCCAAAGTCGCTGAGTTACCTAGTATAACATGAGACTATAATCCAATAGGTACCATTGACCAACGTTTCACCAAAATAAAGTTAAGCCAGTAAGATATTAAAGTCTTATAATAGATTTAATCTATATACATAATTTTTGAATCATGGAATTTTAGATATATAAATATATATTATATATATATATATATATATTTATAATACTTATATTTAACATATAATATATATATATATATATTAAATAAATTTAATTTCTTATTAAATATATATATATAATATTGTTTAATACTCAGACTAAAGATATTTAAAGCCAAAAACGAATTTTCTTAATTTTAATATAATAATCTAAATAAGATTTAATTAAGAATATATATTATAATATATTAAATAATTAATATATAATATTAATATATATATTTCGCTATAATATATATAATATAATAATAGAATTATATATATATATTATAAATATATAATATCAATTAGAGGCGACATCACTATACTGGAAGTATATACTCTCATATTGTGGATTAGGAAAGGCAGCGATCTTTTTACACCTCATAATGTCTAAGATTGTAGAGAAATCCTGTTTGAACGTCTTGATGATGTTTTGACTGATTGTCACCTTTCTCAACTTCGAGGAGAGTGTTCCTTCAGTGATCTACTTGAATTAGAATGGTTTCGTTTTATGAACTATCAAGTATTGCGTAGAGAAATAGTTAAATTAGATCATATGTTAAAACAGCTAAATATAAATACAGATCATGTTGATATTTAATTATATAACTGAAGAAGTTTAAATATTTTTTATTTTCAAATATAAATGGATTTAGAAATTCAAATAACTGTAAACGTTTTATTATATTAATTTTTAAATTATTATTTTATATAGTAGAGGGAAAATTATATGATAATTTAAAAGGGTTATAATGTTGTATTATTATTAGCATTAGCATTATAATGATAGTTTTATATATTTTATTAGATTGCTTATATTATTATATTATGAATTAATTTGTGTTTGGTCTCTTGAAAGATATAGATTTAAAAAGAATAATTAGGGGGTATCTAGTTTTAGTTCCAAAAAGTTGTAAGTTTTGTTTAGATTCTTTGTGATAGTGTAGATTATCTGTTTATTAAGGGATAGTAATGAATGAAGGAATATGTTTAAACATGAACGTGGTTGAGCAAGATCTAACTGAAGAATTAAAAGTACTCCTCCGTAAAAGTTATACGTAGGGCCGATATATAGCTTCGTTAGAATATGTGTTAATAAACCGCATGTTACCAATCACCCAGTGATTAGGAAAAAAGAACAACTAGACAATGGGCGGAAGAAAAGGGTTATGTGTCTATCCCATCGGCCAGTATATGAGGGAACAGCTTAAATACAAGGTGAATTAATATATAGTTATCTATAATATATAAATAATAATATTAAGTACAGTAGTACGTCAAATATGATAACCATATTGACTACCTGTAGGGTATGGACATTTGAGCATCCAAGTTACAAAGATCATAAAAATGTTAATAATTCATGTTTTGTATAATGCACGATTAGAAATAAGAAGGATTCAAGTGAGTGAGCAATGTAAGAAATTAACGTATCGAAGAAAGTAAAAGAAGAGTCGATTGATAATAGTTTATGGATATATATATATATACTTGTGAGTTGAATCATTAACTGCCTCGTGTTTATGTGTAGGTATAAAAATGTACAAAATTCTTGAGAACAATCTGTCATCTATTAGTCTTATGATTAGGGAGCATGGATGGAGATAGGTGTGGATGAAAGGAATGAGAAGGAGGAATGAGGAGTAAGTGAGAATGATTATGGGTAGATAGGGATGAATGATGCGAGAGGAGAGGACTACTGAAGCGATGAGCCATGAGCTTCTGGATGTGAGTGTGAGGAGAGATTGAGGTGGCAGGGGGTCGAGGGATTACGGGAGTGGTAGCGGTGAGAATATGATGTAGAGGTGTGATCGAGAAAGGCGATAGGTAAGCATACGTATTGAAGGAGGGGAAAACCAGAAAAAAGAGTGTCAGACTATGGCAGTGCAAAGGAAGCTGAGAGTAAAGTGAAGCTAAAACGACCATAAGGTGGCAGAGAGTGGCGGAAACGGAAACAAAAAATATGTGTTGCTAGCACTGATAAGAGGTGGAATGTAGAGGTGGTGAGATCAAACCGTTGCGATGCATCTGAAGGACGATTGGTATTATAGACTACAATAGTGAGATTCATATAAATTAATTAGGGTATAGGAGATACTGATCAGTATAGTGGAAGTAGTAAGATAAGAAGATAGCGTAACTAGAGAGGTATAATATTGAAGGTAGATAGGCGGTAGATTGAAGATGAAGGACGGTATATCTCCAAAGTAAATTATTTTTTTTTATGAGGTGAGGAGAGAGGATATAATAATATCAGTAAATGTATTTGAAATATTATATAGATTATTTAAATTTGTGTGGAATAAAAGTATAAGAGGTCTTATATAATGTTATAATAATAGTATCGGTTAAGAGTATTTATATTGAATATGTACTAAAGATTAATATTATCTCTCAAGGATTATTATTATACGTAGGCTAGTATTATGCACATTACATAATGTACGTAATTTAATTAATCTCTATACTATTATGAAATTTCATCTCATGACGTAAATTATTAATCAAATGAGAAGTAAAACCGTGGTAGTTTTTGAATGTCTTAGAAGGATTGCATTATTATCTATGGCAGGCAATATCATGTAGTTTTCTGTTCTTAGAGACCTCGGTCATCCACAAGACAATGCCTGAAAAATGGTTGCTTTCATGCATTAGTTGGGCACACCGGGGTCGACGAAGTTGTATTATTTTCTTGCACAGGCGCCAATATTAATTTCATGTGATCCAGCTGGAGAGAATTACCATAGATACGATACTAATCAGTCCCAGCGAGCTGGTCCACTTTGTTCTAATAATTATGTTGGAATTGACGCGGTGCGCCGTAAAGCCTCTGGGGAAACATAAACAGTTCACTTTTAACAGTTTACATACTTCCGTCGGTTTGGGAGGGACAGAAAGGCGCATTGAACTAGGTGAGGGGGTGCATGTACTACAACTCCGATCGTATAAGTAGTAAAGTCCTCCTCTGACGGTGCGCAATTTAATGTCTGCAAACTTTTTTCAATTGGTGGAGGAGCTGCATTAATTGATGAATATCACAATTTGGGTGCAAGTAGCATTATTGGTGAAAAGACGAAGGTCCACTATACCTGGAAATACTGAAACATGGGAGTAAGACAAGCAATAGTGCATCAATTGGGTTTTGGGAAGTCGGGTGATTGCCATTTAAATTCCTATAAATAAATATTTTGATGCGATGACATAACTAAATCTCATTGGGTTAGAGATTTCCTTGTAAATATTCAATCTGTATCTTTATATGATAAGACCATGGCTTATCGACGTTGAGACTGCAAGAATAATGTAAAAACGTCTTTCTTAATGGTTGATATGAGCATGGAAGATCTCAAAAAGGTGATAATCCAGTAAAATGGATGTGGAGTAATGAAGTCTGGGGTGGAAGTAGGAATCGATTGCGTACTCTGTAATTTGAACTATCGAGAATAGTTCTGCGAAGAGCAGGTTACGGAGCATAATTGAAATATTAGATATAGGTAGAATCAAAGGGAATATTGTGTCTTAAATAAAATCCACTGTGAAATTGCTAATTTAGTCAGTTTTCTCTGATGGTTTTAAGTTTAAGTTATTCATCTATTTAACGGATCTCCGGGAATTATGTTTACTAGACCAAGAGAGAACTTTGATGACCAAATTATATAATAATCTGCATTATTTTTTCATTGCAATGGACAAGCATAGACTCCTAAAAGATTTTAGTAGTGTACATGGGAGGCCCATGGCCTTGAGCCGGCGCCATATAGTAATTGCACCGTTTTTGAGAGCGTTTTAAGTTAGTTGATAATAAGGTCAGAGAAATATAGCCCAATGAGCTACGGATGATGTACTAATATAGACTAGGAGATGAACCTCCGATTGCGTTGATGGAAGCGCCAAGGAATGTTTATTAAATGCATCCATTAAAAGAAATACAATTTGTCTATTTTTCAAACTATTTTAATATTAACGCAAGTGTGACAGATTGTATCTAAAGAGGCAGTAGATTAATTATACAAATCAGAGAAAATTAGCGTTATCGTCAGTATACGCTGCTTAAACTTCACTATCTATATTCTCCACCTAATATAATACTGAGTATAAAACATCATCCAAGGTTATCAAGCGCTCTACCTAATACCGATATTATACAGGTAATCACGTGTAGCCATGAGTGTTTAACATTTCTATATTATGGTTATAATAGTATATATCGGATACCTTATATCACTGGAATGATAAGTCGCAGCGCTAAATTCAGCAAAAACCAACTGGGGAATAAGGGGCGGCTTAACAAAAGAGTAACTGTGGTTAACCGTACATTGAGAGGCAGAGTACAAAGGCGCTCAATAATGTTAAAACGGGGTTTAAAGATAGCATTCAACATTGATGATAAGATGATTAGGGATACAAGTAGGGATCTTGTAAGTCATAATAACTTTCATAAAGTGTAAAGAACAGACTATTAGTTTTTCCTCTATTACCTGTGAACATGCAGGAAGGAATATGGAAGAAAACGGTACAATTTTGTATCAAATCAAAACACCAAAATTGGATAAACCTTATTAATAGTTACTACTAATTAGATATACATTGATTGCAGTATAGTGCTGCAAATCTCAATTACAAGCAGATTTCACGCGGACTCAGTTTGGTTTATGAGTCGTACGTCGACAACATGTGTTTCCAGGTTTGACAAGAATATGAAGCATCTGAGCGCGGCAGCTTGCCGGGTATTTCTGCTTAAGTGAGATACGGTTAATAAAGTAGAGGCTGAAATTTAAAGGTATTGTTACAATTGAAAGATTAATTATGGCTAACGTAATATATGTATAATGGGCTTGGATTATATAATTTGTAACTCTATAATCCTATATATCTTATATCTTATTAATCTAGGACGCTGAGGAAAATATTTCCTTTTGCAAATATCATATAACTTCCATTGGGAAAAAATAAGTTCGGGAATTCAAAAAATCTTGGGTTCAAAAAATAATTATTATCCAGGCAGGGTAGTATCTTAAGTATCCAATCAGAGAGAGATTGTCCCGGGGTGGGAACGGTATGTAGAGCTTTAAAATAAATGGATATACCCTGGTACAATAAAAAAAAAGTGGGGATGTGGTATCGTGTGACGTAGTATTTCCTTGTCTTTGACGACACTTAGATTATAAAACTGCTGTTAGATTTCGAAGATTTTTGTAATTTTAACGGATCGGGACATTTTTACACAACATACTATGAAGACCCATTAAATATTAGATAGCGTAAAAGAATATATTAAGAAGTTCTGGAGACTACGTAGTCAGAACCTTTATCACTACGTGATGTACATTACTATAGACAACGTATCAAAATAATTGTACTTATACAAGCATAACGTAAGGAGTCCCTAGCAGCACATGTACATCGCGAAAGGCCTGTGAACATCACAATCTAACTTATACAACATCATTTACCTTATCACTATTCTTTTTTATATCTCTATAACTCTAGATATCAGTATACAACATTTTCGTCTGGGTACGCGCCATGTGACATGGTAGCGCAAATAGTGCGTCTCGGGAAAGATTAATTCGTGCCGACCGTGGAGGTTAGTCACAGTAACCTTATCTCAACTGAGTAGGTTACCCTAAGGTTAAGCCGTGGGGCCTATCGGCTGAAGAAGTAAGGTGTGGTCTGTATCGGGTCAGCGTGGGTGACATAGCTTTAAATAAAACAACACCGAAGTAAGGATAAGACATAAGTGGTAATTAATTCTTTACTGGGTTGGATATTTTTCTCTAAGTTCGAGAGCGAGTCCAGTTCCGCCATTCATATCCCTCTGCTTATAGTCAAAACTGACAATATGGTGAGCTAGAGAACATTATTTCTAAAGAATTGGGCAACATTGATCACCACATCTTAACAGGTGTGGGTACAAGTCAGCAAAGTTGGACTTAGAACTTTTGCACGTATTAATGGTCAAATAAAAAGAGCAGACATTTTCGCGCACTCGCGGAATATACGATGTATATATATCGCATGCATAATTCCGTAATGATAAGTATATGCTATACATTAAATCAGTAAAAGGTACGAATCTTCTAAATAGGAAAGAGTGAATTCTATCATCTACTAAAATAACAAGCCAAAATAATACTTATGTATGGACGTAAAATATTAATCAAGCGGAATTCGTGATACAGGGAGTCTTATTACATTAAATAAAATCATAGCAAATTATTATAAATATATCTTGAATCATTCTGTTCATTCGATATAAAAATATAATCTATCCTTAATATCTCAGTACCTTCGATTTATGCCATTCACTCATTAAAACGCTACACGCTTGTATATGTGGGTGGTTTATTACGCATATACTCTATTCACGTTCTCTTATCTATGAATAGATTTCCTAATCCCCTTCAGTATTCTCACAATATAATGTTATCTAATACAACTCCATACTTTAAACATCAGCATTAAACATTTGTTGGACTAAACTATTACTGGCTAAGCTAGCAACGTAATTTAGTTTCCGCGTGTATTGAGAAGGTAACTATCAATCTTTGAATCGAGATGACCGTCTCTATGAACCCTAAATAATAGAATTGAATAAAACTTGATATCATAATTAATAATAAATGACTCTCGGCAATTGTAAGAGGGTTTATGCGGAAACGCTTTAACAAGGCGGCTTATTAATTAACAATAATACTCACACCGTACCTAAGGGTCCATCCCTTGGGGTGCAAGCTGCATTATTAAAGCTTACAGGTGCACAAGTAGCCTCCTCTCATACCATCACTTCACACACTACACACAAGTCTTCATAAATAATCGTGACACATATTCTACGTGAATATATAACACTCTGCCCGTTCAGGGACACGGTCTTGAACTTTTTGCTGTGAAATCACGTTAGCGTGAAGACAAGTTACAAGTATTCCACACACCAGTCACAACACGAATACGTTCTAAACACTATCACACGTTCACACACCTTTTCTGTTTACTCTCGGTACGCGTAGGCAAGGCTCTGGGACACTATCATCTAACTCGATCATATGGATATTTTTATGACTTATCTGATCTTAAATATTTTTTTTTATATTTTTTTATTTTATTTTTTTTTTATTCCTCATATGCCATATAATATTAGTAATATCGCCTCGACTGGCCTGATGCTCGTAGGGCAAGTATTACCCAATCACGGGGAACTCCGGGAGTCGGCACTTCTATTATTTACCTACTCATAAGTATAACTAGGATCGCAGGTCGGAATCGTTCTCAGTAATCACTACCTGTATTAATTGCTCTACTTGTACCATTACATATATAATCTAGTATATCATCTCGTATTATATATATATATAATCTACTATCTATATCTAATAGTATTATAATTTATGGAAGAGAGACTGATATTGTGGTCGATAGAAGTAAATGGATACATTCTTTTGAATTTAAAAATAAACAAAAAGTATAATAATTAAAAAATTCTAGTAATAGCATTAGAATAAATCTATGCATTTATATAGCAATATTAAAGAGTGCGAAACTGACAATGCATGCACATGGAACGCGGAAATGAATGCATAGTTTATTAGGGAGCTCATTTATCTCATGCTCACCACCGTGCTCACTGCAGCCGATAAATTCATATGCTCTCATCCTTCGTAATATCCCCGTGGTCAGTGTCTTAGGTAAATATATCAAATATATCTTTAGTATTCTTAGTAAGACAATCTAGTATAACTATACTCGTAAGATCCATATAATTTTATTTATTTAACACCGTTATGGTCCTCAGGAAATGATTGATTAGTCATGAAGTATGCGTAAATTATTGCCAGACAATTTATTTTTCTTCAGGCTCTATTTATATAATGGTGTCGGTTACCTTGGACGCTACCTTTTAACATTCTTGCTGGTATACGGAGCTATCGGATCTATATAAGGACCATACATCTTCTTATATACATAGATTATTCATGAAAATCAGTAGTATACTAATTAATCTAGTAACACATGGTGTCTTATGTAATAATGGATTAATATTACTTAGTCCATAGTTAGTTATTAATATCACTGATATTTATGGCAAGGGGCCTACTCCTATTATCTTACAAATATAATTAATAATTTATATAAATATAATGTTTAATTACCAACAGACCATATTTCTAAACTTAATTTATTTCATTATAACCTTTATCATACATATGAAAAGGAGCATAATGAACAAATTCTGGGTTGGTGTTTATTAAGAAGAGACTTCCCTACAGCAGGAGTAATATCTAACAAAGCATGGAACCTATGACTTACATACCCAAAAATGTACCTAGAAATCTAAAAGAAGTATTACCTTAAATTCCTTAGATGTTTTATGCCGGTACCTAATTCTGGTACTAATAACAAAAATTCTATACTGTATATTTAGGTCGTATACTCATTGATCATGTGGGTGAGTCATCGACTCGGGGTAGTTTTATAAGGGAATTTGGAGTTTTGTGCGATCCAGATCGTGCAATACACGTGTATATATCTGCTTTGGTTATACTTATGAACAAGTATTTAGCCGATATATACGAGTGGAGCACCGCTATCACTGAATACCAGGTGCACCTGTGGGCAAGGTCAAATTGGCGCTAGCGGGGTGGATCTTCTATCTTCATGATAAGGGGAATATATATGAACATATGGATATGTCATGACATAGGTTAACTCTATTATAATATGATATTCAATATGAATATATCATCATCTACTATATATATCTATATATCAAAATAATTATATAATATAATAATATTATATATATATCTTTATATATAGTATATAGTATATACTATTTATAATATATGATCTATCTCTATAAAAAAGTTCAGTATTTAATCCTATATTAATATCTATCTATTCATCTATTTATATATTATAAAATTCATAATATTTCTACTTCTCTTATATATATCTCAGGAGCTATTTTACTTTCCTAGTCATAACTAGTGTTAACAGTCTCGCTATTAAATCTATATTCAGTTCCCTAAAGAGACTATTTGGTACCACCACGTTCACATATTTATGCTATGATAAGACTTTATGTTTAACGTATTAAATTATGTATACCCTGCAGTACTAAACTTAATGATTTTAATTCAATAAACTCATTGACCCATTTTACCTACTCTGAAATACTATCAAACTAAAATTAAAGTCAATTATATACGCGGTTCGCATTAGGTCTAACCGAGGCATACAAAAAATTCAACTTAGGGTTAATCAGGTATATAATATATATATATCATATAATATAAATAGTCTATAATTAGATAGTTAGTTTCTTTTATATTACGTATATATTATAATATATACTATTTATTATAATATCTATATCTATATATAGTATATATATCGATATACATATAATATATATATTCGTACTTAAATATATATATATGATATCAATGATTATATATATATCTATATATTTATACTATACTAATTAATATTAATACTCATCTTATAATTCTATAATTTATCACTATAATATGTATTATACATTATATATTACTCATTGATTCTTCTATATCTCTATCTCTATCTCTAGTATATTATTAATATAATATTATTAAATCTTATTTATATTAAGTTAATATATCTTAGATCATAAGTATCTAGTGATATATATACTATATTATCAGATTATATCTTTACTTATTATATATAATCTTACATCTATGTAGTATAAATTTATAGTAAATAGCGCTTTAGCCTTTACCGCGTATGCCAGATTATAACTTAAACATAATTTCGAACTATTTATTGAACTCTAATCAAATTTATTACAAATTACCATATGTTTATTACCAACTGTTCGATATTCATATCCACCAACGTCACCCGACTATTGATAAACAATATATACTATTAATTTAAATTAATCATAATATTAATATAGTTAATATATCTAAAAGAGAAATCAGCTTATTTTCATATGAACTAGTATATATATACTTATTATATATATTACATAATATAATTATATAAGTAGTAATTAAAATATATAAATATATAAAGGATTGTGATGCCATTTGAGCTGGCTATGGGTCTAGGGCCCTCCAATTTGGTAGTTACAAGGGTGCATGGGTATGATAAGTTTTAAAAAAGTTAAGCAAAGCTTGTTAGTTAATTCTGTAGTATAGTTGAGTTTAGAAGAAACCAAAACATTTTATAAAAAGTAGAAATTTAGAGCTCTCGAGGCTTCCAGAGAGACTGGGCTAGGAAATTCTCTTAATCTTAAAGAGAATAGGAATAAAGTAGGATAGAGTTATTCAAATAATACTGTTATGCAATGTAAGACATATATATATATTATATATATATATATATATACGTATATATATATATATACTATATATATATATATATATATATATGTAATAAGTATAATTATTTAATATAGTAAATATGAACCTTATTTTTGAATAGACAACAATTTTTAGCTTATATATATATATATAAGTTAGTATAAGATGCGTACTGTATTGCATGTGTATGTGAGTTTATATATATATATAAATAAAATATATATATATATATAATTTAAGTATATGTATATATATTAAAATATATATAAATATTATAGTATATAATTATGATAGATATATATAGTATATATTATCATGGCATACCTGGAAGAAACCTAGTGTTAGCCAGAGTTTATATATATATATATATATAAAATAATATATTTAATATAATATAATATATATAAAAGTATATATAGTATATATAATATATAAATGATATATATTAAATGTATAATATTATAGTTAAAGTTTTTTGGTAAGGTTAATAAATAGAAATAATATTTGATGATTATTATTATAAATTAGGACTGATTCCCATTTAATATCCATATTCCATTAATGCAGATCAGTAAACTAAAATCGATCATCCAGTTTAATTATTCTTCAGTCGTGGAATAATACGATTTCTTTTACGAACGTAACTTAGAAGTTGAATGGATATGTTAGAACATGGGCTAGTTATAGTAATATATTAATATATTTATATAATATTATATATATTCTAACAAAACAACATTGATTTATTCCAAAAGATTTATATATAATATAATTAACAATAAATAGCAATGTATTATTTTTATCTTAGTTCTTAAATAAAATAATTCCAGAAAAAAAGACATATTAGGACTAGCTTATTTTTTCCCAAGAAAATATTACTTAAATAGTATAATGAAATGTAAAATGGATAGTTATAGAATAAAATTAATAGTTTCTTCAAACTAAGAACATCAGAAAAGAAACAGATTCGAAACCCTACTATCAATGTTTTTTTTTTCAAAAGGGATGAATGCAAGATTTTTCAAAAGAGAAATTATGTACTTGCCCTAAAGCTAGAAATAAAAATATCTATATATAATATATATAATATTATATATAATAGATATATATATATATATATTATAATATATAATATATAGTAATTATATATTAATCATATACTATATATTAATGATATATTATTTAATATTATAATTATATTATAATATATTATATATTTATAATTGATATTATATATATATGTTCTTATTAATAATATATATTATCTATTACATAACTTTCCATTTTTAGATATATAATTATCTCTTATAATATAATAGTATATTAATATATATTATCTATATATTTTAATTATAAATGCCGTTAAGTAGAGTACAAACGTCAGATTTGCTTCGACAAAGCATGCAACCTATAATAAATAAATATTATCCTTATGAACAATCGAATACAATTCTATACTATATAGTACTATTGCCAATGAGTATATTACAAATTGCCATAAAAAAATTAATATATAGAAAATATAATTAGATAATAATATTAAATATTATATATATATTATATATATATTATAATATATATTATATATATATATGATAATAGCATATAATAATATCTATATATTATATATTCTAGATAATAATATATTTATGTAATTTTTAGTAATATCAGACTAATAAGTAATTTACTAAATAGCGATTCGGAATAACGTTCTCGATTACTTGCGAAATAGGCTGCGCATATGTCTAGGGATATAAATTTGTTTGGTGTTTACGTGGATGGGTCAATTAAGTCCAAGTCTACAGAAGCAAAAAAGCTATTGGTATAAGTTAATCTCTCGTATTTTACAGTTTACAGCTTCTGAATAAGTAAAAAATATTTTATACGTATATAAAGAACAGCCAAACATTGGCAGAAGTAATAATAATCTTAATAATGATAACGAGACTAAAATGTTACTATAATAGTATTAAAAATATATATATATATATTAATAGTATATATATATTAATATATTATAAATATATAAAAAATATATGATATATAATATATATTAATATATATATATTATTAAGAATTAGCTATATATGATATAAAAATTATAATATTAATAGTATAGTATATAATATATATTATCATTATATACTATATAATATTTATATATATATAGTATATTCTTATATAATCTTATTAATATCTATAATCGGTAGGACTTCAAGACTGTGTAAAAATTCCTGCTCACAGTTGAAGGTACATCGCTATAGCGTTCGGTGACCAGATTTATTGTATTACGAAAAGAATATGTACATATTTCTTTTGTGATTTTTTCATAATTGTCATCTGGTGGAGTTGAATAATAGAAATTTCACTAATTAAAAAAAACGATAGATATGCAACTGTTACATAATGGTATAAGGGCTGGAAAAGTCTAATTTGTAATAATGTTTAACAACATTAAACTGAACTACCTTATACAGATAAATAAGATCATTTGAGTTGTAAGTAAATTGTTATAATTATATAGGTTATATAAGTTTAGTTAAATGAATTTATTTAATATATATGTAATATATTATAACAAATTATTTTATATAATAAATAATTAACATAATTCAATTATAATAAATAATAAAAATCTGGAAAAGTATATTTTATTTTTATTAATCTTAAAAAACGAAAATTAAAGTTTTTGCCAAGTTAAATAAAATAATGTACATTTTTTCTTTCTTTATTTAGTAATAATCATTAAGCATATATATATTAATATATATATTGATATAATAATATTATATATTACTATTTATAATAATATATATATTCTAAATGATGATTTTCAATTTAAATAATTAAATATAGTTTCAGTATGATATATAGAATATGTATATTAATATATATTATATGATATTATAATATTATCTAAATATATATATATTAATATAGAATTATATAGTTAAAAGGAGAAATCCCATATATTTATCTCACATCAGATGATCCTCTGCTATCTATATAATATGTTCAATTATTATAACAATTCACTGGAATTAGACACTTGGCGTAATTATAAGTATTTCTAGACAAGGGACAAAACTTTAATACTAATATTTATAAAAATTATATTCTCCTATCATAAAATATTATTATCGATCTTACCCACTACGAGTTTATGATCGGTACAAATAGATCATAAGAACTCAACTGAGGACTCTACTTACACTTATTCCGACGGTGATTATCCCGGATCGTATATCTACAATATATAATATATATATATAAACTATAACATTTAGCTATATATAGTATAGTGTATATATATATCTAATTCATATCTATATATATATATTTATACTATAATTATATATATATAACTAATATATTAAGATATAATAATATTATAATATACATTATAACTTATAATTAATATTAATTTCTATTATAATTTATATAATTTAGTTGATATAATTACTATATTAATATCTTATATTCTATTTATTATATATATAATTATACATATATACTATATCTATATATAATATAATATATATTATATAATATTTGCAGATAGGTATATATTTAATATTCATTACGTTAATGTATATTGCTCATAATATTATTATAACATATAATCATTGTACACAATAATGGATATTGCAAATAATAGATAACCCAAAATCTATTTTAACTAAAAGTTTTATTTCTGAGACCTTTGTTGCACTGTATATGATCGAAGAACCTTACGAGAATGGTGACAACAGCGAATAGATCCAACTATTAGTTCAATATGTACCGTGTCGGCATGTCTATACACACTATATTTAGCCAGCTATAGCTGCTTGTTTATCCGAAAATCAAACCTGCTCGAGCAACTACTCAACCGCTTCAAGTCATCTTCTTGTTTACCTTTCAACATAAATTGCTCCTTCTTCACATCAGTATTGAGCCGGGGTTCGATAGCAGCCGTCATTGCAGGATTGTCTGCTGCTACTAGCATAGAGAAATCGGCTAAACCGCCTCTTGGTGATTTCATCATGAGCTAGGTCAGTCCCTCAGGGCTTACGGGTAAAGAGGTTCACGCCTGATCAGAGTCGTGGTTCTCTGTATAGCTAGCATATCCTGGGATATATAAGGAGGCATTGTAAAAAAGCACAGATGACGTCGTGTAAACATAGTTTCGTTCAGATATTTCAGAGACGTCCAGACAGAGTATGATGATCGTGTCTCGTTAGGCACTATCCTATTCCTTTAATTTGATCTGTGGAATACAAATGCTCCAATTTTTTGGACTTCCCCAAATATCTGTCAGGACGTATTCGTTGTCTGTACGTTAGGTCTAGCGCTCATGATGAACGACCTTCTCGCATCGAAGATAATTTATATCATATTGTATATATTAGGGCTTGATTATTCAGAAGCGCTAATCCTGGTTATCTGCAAACCTTGTGGTATTAAAACTACTGGGTGCCATGATGCACTTTTTTGTTAACATCGTGGGGCCTAGGCATTCTACGTTAGACGATTCTGGCCGAGTCGGAAATCGTTTTACTTTTATTTTGTTCGTCACTTTGATCGATATGATATGTAAGCCTTTTTATCTTTTCCATGGATTATTGATAGCTCCTATCGTTAGGCGTGGAATTTCCTCGCAAGGGTGACTTTATTCAACTATTCCATAAATGTAAAGTTTGAATTATGTACCTCAAATGACATCAATTGGCTACTGGATGGGTCGTTACAGAGTGCATAAAACAATTCACAGTCTCAATCGCCAGTATCACTTTCAACAAACATAGCCTTTACATTTTTCATATTTGAATCTTTTGTATTGTTCTATCCCTATATTCTATTATCTATATGTATGTATGGGATCTTCTCGACTAGAATTTTATTTAGCTTCCTTAAATTTGGTTTGGTGATAAAATTCAACGGCTCTTAAAATCTGCAATAGATAATCTTTGGGACATACATAGGTTCCTTAACGTTAGGTCAAGAATATTCAGCGCCAAAATCTTCTGTTACTTTGCAAGTTTTCAATATAGCGGATCAGCCGTGGGCAATTGATTCGATACTTTTGGCTTGTGACAGACATTGCATGTAGATAAAATTCACTAAAAGAGAGCCGATAATATGCAATATTTCACTGGTTAGAAATTATATTTATGGTAAGTTAACTCGTCAATGATTTGGAGGGATGCACTTTTTCGCATTCGGAGGCGAGTGCCACAAGTGTGGTCTTAGTTGCTGCATGGATTGCTTAAAATGTAATGTCATGATTGATTGCGATAAAACTGAATCACATCAGCACACGGCTCCATCATCTTCGCCAGACAAACGCACTCACGCCCTTCTTTAAAGCGAGTAATAAGGCCGAACTGCGATAATTGGTAAATGTAGTGGTGCTTTCTGCAAGAGTAATTAGGTATGCATTTAACACTTGGATTCTTACAGAGACGTTGCACCCGGCCTTTCTTATATTTACATCACAATTATTGTTAATGCGTATCTTCAATGGCGGTGAATTCAACGTTTCCAAACCGTGTACATCTTTTAGCACTTTCTACACTAGATATTATTTGTACTCTAATGCACTTATAAGCTCGCAGGTGCTCATTAACACATGGGTCGAGATCATCAAATTCTGATTTCCCTTTGGGGCGACTTAAACTACTATTATCATCTTCTCCGGCTAGAAAATACGAACCTGTTTAGGGTCGCTTAGTTGACCCACAACAACGTGCCACGAGAGAGGCCCACCAAGCGCGGTGACCCCTTCTTCACAGCGCTTTAATATCTGCCACATTATATGTCGGTAAACAGGGAGGCGCGCGCCAGATGCCTTGTCTATAATATATACACCATTCTTATCTAGCCTCTCACACGCTGCTTGATACAACTCGTCCTTGCTCTAGCCTGACGAGCACACGTTTAATCCTCACAACAACCGCTTATTACAAATTTGTAATAAGATACTGCAGGTAATATTTTGGTTCTATCCAGTATTTCATTATTTCAACTCATCTACTCATTCGGTATATATATCATATCTAATATAATAACATATTAATATATTCACCACTATAGTATATCCTTATTAACAGGTATAATATAATACATCTTTCATTATAATATATTTACTATACATATATTATTATATATATATATTATCATAATATATATTGAAAGATTGACTATGGTTATTCATAATTGATACTAACCATCTCTCTATTCGTGGGTACTATGGGGTACAATCACGAGTTCGTATATAGTATTATTTAAATATATATATATATACTATATATAACGACTAGCATACTATGTGCTAATCTTAGTTTTGTTTCTCCTCCTTAATAACTATAATACAAATTGACATTATACCGTTAGAGCCAGGAACAATCTATGAGAATGACTTGGGACATCGAGGTTGGTGGACTCAAGTTTCCAGGAGTCTAGTAGCTAGGGGTACGAACTGAGCTGTACGGCGTTGAAGTTCGGAATTGCGGTCTTGCGTCCGGTAAAAGGAAAGAGGTTGTCGACCCAAAACGCTCGAGGTCACCACACAACCTACAAGGGGATCCCACACACTACTATGACACGAGTGTCGTCATACCAGACTCTAGTTTCACCGATCAACTTATCAACACTATAGAATAACTATAACTTTGCAAACAACAGACGGGGGATTGGGTTCACCTGTGAGGATAATATATATATTGGAGGGTGATCTACTAATAAAACTCACACTACCGGTAGGTCGATGAATAAATATTAGAATAGTACGACACTGGGAGCTTGTACACAGACTTCACCATACATGACTATCTTGAAGGTTAGCCCACCTATATGATGTCTTGAGCATGTTATGTTAGCTATATATATCCATATTATAAAGGATGGGGGCTGATTGGTCATGTTAAGTTATGAGTGTAATTATATTAAATAAATAGTATTAAGTCACACACATATATATATATATATGTCTTCTAACTCTTCATTATTCATATATATAATAATAGTAGATAAATCAGACTATTAATATTATTATTCATATTTATATATTTAATCTTTAAATATAATCTCATATATATAAATTAATCACCCTGTCTCGTCACATCAACACCTCTGATGTAGTTTAAGATTAACTTTGTTCTAACATTAATACACAATATAACCTAAATATGAGAACTAACCAGAAATACTCAATCTGAATTTATATTAAAGCAGATTCTAAATCCCCTTTGAAACCATCCCTTCCACGCTCTATCTATAACAACAATATACCCTACTTCTACTGGTTACACTTCACCACTCTACGTAAACATAATATAGTTAGATATTACTCCTCCTCCTTCCTACACCTTCTTTATAAGTTTCCCTAATATTATTCACACTCTACTCCTCTCTATCTCCCTCTTTCTCACTAAGTAAATTGATTTTAGATTAATATGACATTTTATTATCTATATAATAATTATTAAATTATATTCCTAATATATGTATTATATCGTATTTTATATACTATATTTTAATTACATATAATATACTATCTATACTTAAATAATAACTTATATATATATATATATACTTATCATATTATATATATATTATATTATTAGCAGTATATTCATCCATATATATCTACTTTCCTCAATAAATATTGAGTAAAACTGACAACGAAAAGTACTTTGATATTCTCTATAATATTATTCTATTATATCCCTCACTACTACCACTATATTGTATATTATTATATCTATATTAATCTATAAATATATAATATATATATAATATATATAATACAATACCTATGACAATATTAATTACTCTATTATATTTTTACTTAAAAAAAAAAAAAAAAATTTTCACCCTGAGAAAATATATACTATATCACAAAAATGTCAGCATACTGATGACACAGTTTGAGAGCGTCTGCAGATAATTACCCTCACCCTTCAGCCAACTGTCATAACGCTGAACAAGTTTTTCTATATTCTTCGCAAAGGAGTCTGAATGTTATTCCAAAGAAGGAGGATGAGTGTTATTCCTCAGCATAACGAATCCCTTGATCGGAGTTGAAACGCCTTCCCTTCATGGCCTTCTTCATCGGACCAAAGACGTGATAGGCGCATGGGGAGATTCCTAGACTTGAGGCGTTTGATCCATAAAACCCCAGTGAAATCGGTGAAGGGTGTCCACAGATAGAGGAAATCATTTTTTGATTTATTAAGGGCGCATGTCCAGGTCGTGGGAGATACTCATTGCATACTCGTCCACCTCGAAACTCGGCAAACCACTTGAACAAGGCTTCCTTTTAAACATTCTCTCCTATACACTGCTTGCGACGAAAGATTTCACTTGCTGAATCACCTTCTTTGCACAGGAATTGAATCACGCAATGTTGAATCCACCATTTACTTCTGAAAGATTATAATTTTCCCAGAATAAAGCGTGCCATTGCTTAGACAGTGACCTTTGGGAGACCTTCCCGCTCACACTCGTGTCAATGGTCACACAGGGATTGATTCAGGGTGAAATAGTATCAGTAACAAATTTAGAACTAGGAAGATGGCAACCTTTCAGAAGTAAATAGTGGATTTCCTTTTAGCTCATTGTGGTCAAGTGGCAACACACTTGCTTGACCAACAGGATGGTTTGGGGGCATAAGAAGAATGTTACATCAGAAACTACAATTTCATTATAATAGCTTATACCAAAATATTCTCAAGATGAAAATTTTGTAGAATTTAAATTTCCTGAATGAAGATAAAAACTTAATTAACAGTTTGTTTAGGATCTTGTTGGGTGTATGGGAAATCATTGCCCAAGAAAGTTACATACACTTGGTTTTGAAAGTTGTCTTATAAATGGTCATTTCCTTTTAGCTTTACATCGTGTAGGTCAAGGTGGCGGATTTAGAGACGGTAATACATTTGCTTTTACCAACAGCGAGGGTCGGGTTTGAACCACGCTGTAGGGAGAATTAAATTCTGATATATCATATCACGAACTGTTAGTGTGTGTTAGCAGTTCTACAGATCTTTGGTTACTCTGATATTATATATATTATATTATATGTAATATAATATATTTAAATATATAGATTAGAGTATAAGTATAGTAAATAAAGAGAGTGTAGATACTATTTAATCATTTAATAACATAAATCACATGCAGTTATATATTATATAGTTTATATAGCTATATATTAGAGAATAAATTATAAATTATAATATATATATATGTGATATAGAGAGGAGAGAGTGGATGGGAGGGAGGAGGAGGAGTAGGAGAGAGATTAGAGAGAGGACGAGAGAGGAGAGAGATGGAGAGATGAGAGAGTGACGACTTGAGAGAGAGAGTGAGAATATGATATAGTAAGTAGATAGAGTTACAGATAATAGTTATATTTACTGCATATCTTTTAGGCTAAGTATAAAATAAAGTATTATGATTAAATTATTGCTTTTCCGGATCTCAAAATCAAGTTATTTGGAAATTATAGTTATGTTTATCATAATAGTTATGGGATGATCTTATGAATTAATTACATAGATAACCCATCTCTATATCTATAATTAAATATATATAGATATAGAATAAAGTAATAAATAGATAATAAGTTAGAGAAACTAGAGTCTATCGTTCAAAGAATAAAGTTTCCAAGGCTGTACAAGAGTTTGAGAAGCATTGAAAAGATGATTTTTTTAATGCTATTATTGTTGTCTTGTTCAGTCAACTACTGTTCTTAAGTTATAGTCTATCTTTATGAGAAACTTTTGTAATATAGATATTATATACGTATTTTAGACTAAAGAATATATAATTAATACGTTATATAAGTATCATAATTAATGATTATTCTGCTCAAATTAAGAAAGATCAATAAGTAAATATATATATATACTGAGTAATAATAAATATATTATATTTGATTATATTATATTATATATAATAGTATAGTGCATTTATAGACAAATATATATATAACGTAACCTAATTGATCCTCAATATTTGTAAATACCAAAAAATGTATTTACTAGTATATAGTAATAATAAATTAATAATAGATAAACACATAATTATATTATAGCTTCCATAATAATATGGTCAAGGTCATTAAGATACTACCCATAATAATAACTAATTGTTATTAATTGCAGTTATTTATTATTACTAAGTTATCATTATACTGTAGTAATAATTAAGGATATATATATGTGTGTGGTGTTGGTGTGGTGTTTGTGAAAGAT
>JABUQX010039371.1:0-38227 GCA_015478945.1 Trachelipus rathkii
GAGAACCCTACAATTTTGAGTCAAGAAACCCTATATTTTGCTTTGAGAACCCTAATTTTTTTGAAAACCCAAATTTTCTTGAGAACCCAAATTTTTTGAGAACCCAATTTTTTGGCAACCCTCCACTTTTTTGCAAACCCTAGATTTTTTGGGCACACCCTTTCGCAAGACAGGGTTGCGCCAAACGGTTGCCTTACGCAACCGTTGTACGTACGTATTGCCCCCCTATTTTACGACCCCTAATTTTTTCGACCATTGGGTCATTTTTCGCCCACGGTAATTTTTGGCTACCCTTTGATCTTCCGTGGGTCATTTTTGGCTCACGTTAATTTTTTGGGTACCCTTTTGGTCTTCCATGGGTTCAATTTTTGCCGACGCGTAATTTTTGGGGCTACCCTTTGATCTTCGTGGGTTCATTTTTGGCCACATTAATTTTTGGCTACCCTTTGTTCTTCCCATGGTCAATCTTCTAGTACCCCCACGCGGCTAATTTTTGGCTATGACCCTCTTGGTCCTTCCATTGGTGTTTCACACTTTGTTGGCCCACCACGGTAATCTTTTGGCTACCCTTTGGCTCCTTCCATGGGTTCAATATTTCAGGCCCACGTAATTTTTTGACTACCCTCTTGTCTTCAGTGGGCCGTCACACTTTTGGCCCCACGGCCAACTATTTTTGCCCCACTCCGTGGCCCACCCGTCAATCTATTTCGTTCAGCTCTTCGCCTAACTTCGTACGCATGTATGGAACCCTACCCCTAACTTGAACACCTAACACAACAGTGCGCATGAGGCCGCACACACACAAGCACACCACCACACAACAACACAGCTTACACTCCTCTAACAGACTATTCCACTACTGACACTTATACCCAATTCACTATGACACTTACATTTACCCTAGACAGCTTAGCCACTTTACACGTCCAATTATACTCACGTACAACACATGCAACCCTTTAAGGTCGTCCATGGGTCGAATTTCGAACCCCTCGGCCGGCGCATAACAATTCTTTGATCCGATCCTTTAGGGCTTAAGCCCCTTTTTTGCATGTCTTACCATTCGTTTGACATGATATTTCGACCTTTTGACCTTGCACCCTGCGACGAACCGCTTATTACAATATCGGGGTCGAATTTGGTGAACCCACGCGCTGCAACTTCGATGGCTTGACTGCCGTACCAACCCCGCTAGATGCCATACGGTATCTATTGTCGTTCTATTTTAGTAGTACTTATGAGTACTTAGATGAGTGCCAAGGTGCTTCCGGTGCCATGGGTGGAGTGCCGTCGCAGTTGACCAATGAATCTGACCGACAGTGAGCTGGCCATCATCGGATGCCCAGACTGTGCCACGTGCCACGTAGTGCCTAACTGGCTACCGTGCCAACCTATTCTTCAAGCACCTTTATGATCGTAGGACCTCCGCCTTGATCCCCCGAATAGCCCAGCGCCTAATCAGGATAGCCGGATGTCTACCCTAGCGCGTAATATCTAAGGCTGCATACAGAAGGCAAGCTCTATTGCGGTGCCTATAATTATCACAAGTTGCAAGGGTTCGCCTTTCGCTTCACTGATGAGTTTAGTCATTCTTACAACGTAGCTATATATCAGCCCTATAACTTACTTGCATCCACACCACCTACCACAATTAACACATCAGACCTTACATACACACCTGATGACCTATTATCAAGCACTACCACTCTCCAGCCCGTAGGCACTACTTACACTCGCCCATATACACCTACACTCATAATCCAGCCACAGCCTCAGCTATAGCACACCTCACATCACTCAGAACTATTTTTGATTCTCATCGGCTCCCTTCAGACCTCTTGATCTCTAGGCAGCTTAAGAGCATTTGCACGATCTTGCACTGCACCCCTTCAACTTAGTGCACCTCGCACCCTCACACGTTTGATTGCCTCCAGCGTTAGCCCACTAGGCATTTGAGCCTGCACCTCCAAGCACTTGTATGCCTCAATTTACTGGTCGCCTGCCTGTATCTATTGGATGACTCGATCTTTTGATGAATCTCAATATCTTGACTTCACCACCTATATATCGCACGATTTACAATCTTATCAGATGACTCATCTTTGTGTCTCACTCCTCACTCAGATCCTAAGTCTACACCACAGGGTTCAGCGTGAGCCTCGCGCAAAGCACAGCCACGAGTCCCGCACCCGCAGGTGCGACCCGTCCGCGTTCCGCCCGCGACCCTCCTGCTTCAGCGAGCGAGCGGGCGCCAAGCTTTTCCCGCGTAGCCCGCCCACGCCCTTTCGTTGCAGTCACCTCGCAGGCAGCAATGTCCTACTCTTTCCCCGCTCGCTCACCTCGCGCCCACGCTACGCGCCTCGCGGTGCCCCCGATCAGCGCGCCACCATATTTCCCCGTGCCCTGCGAAACATAGCACGCATCAGCACTTCAGTGACTACCTCGCCACTTGTCAATCTATTCGCAGACCAGGAACTTTCTCTTTTCGCGACAGATATAACTTGATCGACGGATACCTACTATCCATGCCCTTTAACTTTCCCTCACGATACCCTCCGAGCTCGTTTTTCTATTCGATGAAAAACTCATTTTCCGCAAAGAACCATCGCTCACACGATGCAGTAACTCATATGACTCGACTCTCATGCAGATTTAAAACACACTATATGTTTAGCTTACCTCTATTTCTCACCTTATCATATCTTCTTACTATTAATACTTTGTAACTTTAGTACATTGACTTTCTTACACACACATTTGTATGTAAGCACAGAACAATATGTCAGAGTGTCTCTCGATATATCTAATCATTTCTTATGCTTTTCTTAACTACAACTTTGTTATCGAAACTCTATTGATACAAACCAGTCATCTAAAATCATCGACACATCGACGCTTAAGCCCAGCGCTAATATCCGTTAAGTCGCCGTACGAACGCGTGTTTCACCTGATAACCCAGCAATGCGTGTGGATTAGTCTGCTCTTTTGCTTTTACCTGCTTTCACTGGCGCTCTATACTAAAGACTCACCTGTCTGTTTACCTTGCCGTCCTATCCTAAGCTTGCACTCGTGCTCTTTACCTGCACGTTACGCACTCATATGTCCTTTCACCCTAGCCTGTCTAATCTCAGACTATATTTCGACGATTATCACACATCTCACCTATGCTACCCCTACTAACAGCACGCAGGACCTAAATCAGCTACAACTCATAGTAGTCGATACCCTTAAAGCACCAAGGCGGGATTAGTGACTGCTAATTTGTTCATGACTTGTACTGCTCTCTCACACTGCCTCTGCTACTCCATGGCTTCTTACGCCTCGCTCTCTCAACAACTCCTTTCCACTGGCCTCTTTACTGTCATCTACTAATCTTCTGCACGATTTGATCGTGCCATTACAGCCTCTCCATTCGCGCTGCCCTCTTTACCCCTATTGGCACAGGCTCCAATCTCCTGCGTTACACTCGCTCGGGATTCCTGCCCGCTCCCCAACTCCTTATGATCTTCTACTCACCGGGTCGCTGATACAATATCTAACATCTTATGTTTTCGTCGTTTGTATTTTTCATTAATATTTCTCTTCTGTCTTTATTCTATTTGCTTTATGCTACGTTTATTTATTATCTTTTATCTCTTTTTTTTTCTTTTCTATTTCTCGTAGTTTCTTTATTATTTGCACGGTACGTGCTGAAACTATCAATTCAATGAAATAAGCTTTTTGTTTTATTTTTTTACTCTCTTTTTATATATATTCTTTTATTATCTTTACTTTTTCTTCTTATTCCGTCATTGATCTTTTATTATTTTATTCATCATTTATGTATACTGTACAGTGCTTATTTACTTCCAATGCCTATCAGTAGTTCTTCGATCTCGCACGTTTCGCATAGCAACAACATGCACCTACACACGCCGCACCACACATCACACCACACACCACCACCAAGCAACCACCCACTATTTTTTCTTAACCACCCACCCACACACAACACACACGTGCACCTCGTCACACCCTCTAGGAACCACGACCACATTCACCTTATGTCGACACTCTAACACACTTCCCTATGTAACTCGTACCCATCTTCACCAATGCCCCCTTACCATTGTACGACCCTACGCACAGAGCACACACACACACACGACCAACACGCAAACACCAGATTTTCACAACATCACAGCATGAGATTCCGTACTTACAAACATCCAACACAGCACTCACTGGTATTTACTTACACTCACACTCTCGATCATGTACACTTGATCACTCACCACTATCAGCTTTCACTTCACACTCCACACCAGCATTATCTCACTCCACGGCACATCCACAGATCTTGACTTACATCTCCAGATTTCACTTACCCATAGCTCACACTCCGACAGACATTACTCATATACAGCTGCACACACACACAATCACACACACTCCCACTTACCCAGCATCTATTCAGTAACTTTAGTATATAATGGAAATTTGCCTCAACGATGAAATTTATTAAAACATTATTATGCTTTCATATAACGCACGTACATCTTAATATATCCATCGCTCCCCACCAATCTCAATAGCTAGGACTAACAACATTATTTCTGAAGTTTTCTTACCACAATATACTCTCTGAACTAAATCGTTACAAATCCCAATCATTACCAGCCTTGCACCTACAAGAAGAAATTCTACCTTACCTTAATACTACGCCATCCTATATACTCACGCCTTTTTGCTCACTGGTTTACTCCATTCCTCCCTAGCTATCAAACGTTTTCCTACTTCACTCATGCTTACTGGAACATTTTATTGCCGCCCAATGTTCGTAAGTAATCTTATCACGGAACGCGTATATGTTTACCGCTGTACCGTCTCAAACGCAACATCAAAGTCACGACACACATAGTAAAGGCAGCCCCTTACATCGCCCCTACCTTCATCCTCCAATACTCCGTCTCCTTCTCGCCGACGCATTTCGTCTCCTACTTCATGACTTACCTGAACTCTACCCTCACCACACTGTCAATCGCTCCTGCTCCACAACGCTACCATGCTCGTCAGAATCCCTCACAGACTGTCACCTCATTACAGCCGACTCTGCACAACTGCCTTATCACACAAACATGAAGCAGACACACAAGTGACTCAGTTTTTTCTCCTGCTCTAAACCCATCTCAATCCAGTCATCTTTCACACGCTACTCTATTCTACGCCGTCTCATTACTACTGCTGTCTAAAAAAATAACTTAATTCACTACATATTTGTCTTATTCGCTGCTCGTTAGCACTAAAATTCATTCTCTAAGATTTTCAGCCTAATTCCCGTGATCTTATCTATTCTACTGTCTCGGCCTTGTCTGCGTCCATTCATTATTATTCTTATTATTTATTATTATTGCCATTATTCTTATCATGTTATTAATCATTATTTAGTTATATTTTATAATCCTATTATCTCTCTCATGTACCACATTCGACAATCCATTACGGAGACAAACCACAACCACCCGCCTCGTTCACAGATACACGAAACTGACTCCTCCTCTCTGTCAACCAATGCGACTCAGACACTCAAGTCATCTCTTTATGCCATACCAATCGTTGGGCTATACCACCTTTTTCCTTCGTCCCCCCACTAGGCGATTTCAGGGCGCTATTCATCAGGTCAAACCCCATTATGTTCCGAACCTCGACCTTCTTTCTGCTACCAAATTGTGGTGGTCAATCAACTACGTTACGGCTGCTCACTAAAGTTGTTCGGCCTAAATCTTAGCGATACGTGCACCCGTTTTTGCTATCCACCAAGGCGGCATCTTCACAGCCTTAATTACCCAGGTCAGACAAGGTAATTGCCAGACTTGCCTAGTCAGAAATCGAGAATCACAATGTTCATTACTTTTATACGCGAATCATAATCTTCAACACTGAAACCTGCTGGATCGTAAAACGTCCTTCTGTGATCAGGCGTCGGGCCTAGAAAGAGAATATTTTAACCTTTTCTTGTCGAGTGGACGCGCCATTAACTCCTTACCTCTCCTCAATATGACCTCGTATGTACGATTGGTCGGGAAGATTAGTTTTTCCGCTGTCTACTTGGTTTTAAGGTATGTAAAAAGAAAACATGCTACTTTTATGCATACCTCCTGAAGCCGCCTACCTCTACTTGGCTTGATAGAATTATACTCTGAGCCAGGCGGGAAGTGTGTTCTAGACAAACTCATTTTTTAAAATCTACTCGCTTTCTCGGTTTTTAAGGTGCACTCAAGCTTCATACGATTCTCGTAATAAAGTGTTCTTATTTCTCACTCAGGTGCTCCATACCCATCACTGATCACCTCTACACACGACCCTATACCTCATGCAACAAGACACTTGTCCAATGGCGAAACTCTAAGATCCCGACCGTTGGGTTTCCCATTCCTCTAATATAAAAGCGAAAGCCGATGATTTGATTTTTACAGTGCCGCCTGTCGTCGTACCATATCCACCAGATGTATATCATACCCCACAGCCGTATTTTTCCGTGAGTGCCAGATTGATAATTATCTTATTCTGCTACTATTGTAACTCACATCGGAAGAGCTGGCTTTACAAGAACTACTCCTTAAACCAATACTCAGCTATTCAACACTCGACCCGACAACACGTTATCATAGACCGGTGCGAGAACCAAGCGATAACGGCACTTCTTCTATCATTTTATCAAAACATCACAAACATAATCAGCTGGAGAGTTCGCATGTATGGGCGAGAAAGTCAAATGGAAACAACTCGGTACTTTGCCTACTAATATCATTGGATTCATACATGTTCCAGCGGCTTTCATGCCGCCCTGATAAATTAATGTTTAGAGGTTACGAGTACGCCGAATGTATACAGATGGCCCAGGATGAAGAGCGCTATATCGTGTTATCGTAATTCAACTCGTAACACCGTGCGCACATTCCGATCTAACATGTCTGCCTATACCAAGCCAACTACTCTACGCATTTCGAGACCAACCCTGATTCGAAGTAGATCGCTACGCCGCATCATCGATCGCGCTTCTAGCTTCACCTAGCGTACCAGCGAATCAATTTATCTACTTAGAAACTAGACTCGTCCAGAGACAACGAGTACTTTAAGACACCGGGTGACCAAGCAAGCTGGTAACAGTTCATCTACTCAATGACTATCTGGAGCCGGGCGAAGCTTTCATCTCATCGTATGTGTTAACTATGAAGGCCCCCGCGGCTAAGCCTGTGACACGCCATCTAGCCTCATTCGATATTCATCCGACTAATTGAGTAATACACTGCCGCAATTGCTGCGGATAGTTTGCAAGTGATTTAACCAGAATTTGTAATAGTAACAACAGTTAGTTATAAACATCCATGTGTAAACCTAGTTGTCTTGACCGCGTAGCTTCATATTTAAATTGTTACCTTCACTAATATCACAACCACCAACCTTAAGATATATTTCAACACTCGCCCCTCGTATAACTATTTAATGTATTTCTCCCTATACCAATACATATGACTCATTAGCGCTATCTACTCACTACCGTACATAACTATACCTATAACCTTCCTGACGAACCTTATAACCCTACTACTATCATATAACTATCACTATCGTAGCTTTAACACCCAGCTACTAATACACTACCCTAACTCCTACCATACTACTCAATTACGTCAATAATATTACTAATATATCATGGTCACTAGTCCTATATTATAATATCTGTAAGTTACATGCAATTATATAACACTCTCCTCCTAAGTTAGTATAGTCAAAGTTTTTATAATCCGTTATATTTTGAATCTTTCTTCTAACATAAACTCACATGTAACATGTCAATGCTTAAGAGATTCTGAATAACACAACGACTAAACTATTGCGCCTCAGGGATCATGAAAAAACATGTTTTTTGCCCATACCTTCTCCCGCCAACTATAGGCGCAACGGGACCATACCAAAGCGATTCAAAATACTTCTCGCACCCAATCACACTAGCGAGAGGTCATAACACGGTAGTTTCAGCGTTATCAGAACACACGGAATCGCCAGAATCAAATGCTTTCTATTTATATACTTACTATTTCAACAAACTGAAAATGCTGGACATCCGGGTCAGATACTTTGGATACAGCGCTAAGAAGGAAATGCTTTATCCTTTCTTCGTGATTGCGGACCGGAGTAACTCCTCCTAATCCTCATCAATGACTTCGTACTTGCTGCATTGGTCAGGGAATCTCGATCTTCTTATCGCCCCTTTTGGTTTTAAGTATGAAAAACATGTTTCTTATTATCCTGAGCTTACCTCCTGATTCGATGAAACTATATATTGAGCAGCGCGGATGTTCCTTGTAGACCACACACTGCAGTTTTAAATCATACTCGATTTTGGTTGTTAAGCGGTGCAACAAGATTCTCTGACTTTGATAAAAGCTGTTCTCATTTTCACCTAAGTGTATAATCATGATTCACCCCCTAAAGCCAGCTGTACCTCCAGATACCAGACCATTGGTCCAATGGGAATCAAGTCTCCCCGGAAGTAGGTTTCATTACTTATATCAAGGAAGAGCTCGATGGATTTGAATATATTTCAAGTGTGCCCTACCAATCACCATGCTGTATATACAAGGTATTCTCTGTGAGTCAGATCGCACATTCTCTCTGTATACTGTAATCACCCTGACAGATCAGTGGCTTCTGTATACTTTAACCCGAATACTCAGTACGCTTAACCACTAGCGCCTCGAACCGAACAGTCCTATTAGCCTGTGCGAAGCAACACAGCTGATAAGCAGCTCACGTCTCTCACTTTATTGAAACATCTCAAAGACATTCAATCAGCTCTGAGAAGATCCTAGAGTAGTATGGTGCAGACGAACATAATACAGCAACGCTACTCGTTCGAAACCCTACCTCATTTTTGGATCTACCACAATTTCAGCCTAGACTCGGCCGCTCGCCCTGAACATTATACACTGTAGCATGACTCTCGCGTCTTCGTAATTAGAATCAAACACTATGTCTTCTTCATCTGCCATTAGGCCCTCGAAACTTGACCGAGCACCTCCTAAATGAATCCTGTACGGCTCTACCAATCGAGCATCCTAAGTTTCACTCCTTATTTCTTCCCATAACACTGTTACTTCCAAGTGTTGATCTATGTTTGCATGTTTACTCAAATCGACTAGATAAGTTGCTTATCCGGCGCTGGTTTCTCTCCGCAACAGGCTATACTGTTTCCGGTTAAAGTTTAAAAGCTGAGTTTGGTTTAAAGTATCTGTAAGCCACTCTTACCAGTGTGTGTACAGCCTCTATTACAAATCGACTTCCATCACTGGACTCAGCCGACAATCGCCGCTTGGTTTCCGTATCACATGGCTGATGGGGACGTCTACCGCCACACTTGCAAAATTCCAACATCCATCGGCGCCTTTCCGTTCTCTAATCGATAAGAGATAAACCCTACTCTCACGCCGGGAATCATTGGCAGTTTCCATTGGACATGTTCTTGTCATGAAGGCACTGCATACTGTTAAGGTGTAATTCACATGCATATACACTTTAGATGAAACTAGGACCACTATTTTCCTCATTACAAATCGAGAGACCTTGATGCACCCCCGCCACCTACCTCTAAAGCGCAACTCAAACGAGCGGGTATGATCACTTTACAATGATCGTTCTGGGACTCACAAAATCGCCTGCCTCCAAACTATATTTCATCAATCAAGAGGTAGGGCTCGAAAGGTATCATGAAAAGAACATGGTTTCTTCTTCATACCCTATTAAAGCCAAAACGCGATCAACATAAACTTCTTCGCACCACATCACACTTACGAGGCTTCCGACTCATAGGACCGACCTAAGGGAACTACTCCGCTCCTCTGCCACTCCCACAGGAAACGCTAAACTTTCCTTTCTTACTGATCCCAATAGGACGCTGCCTTTTACCCGACTCCCAGCATGGTATTCACGCTTCTGAAATATGACTTTACGTAAATTCAATACATCATTCGATTCTCAGCATTCTTGTTCCTATACCTGAGAATCTACCCTCGTTTCACCCTCGTATGTGATTGGTCGAGAAACTTATTTTACTCGGCTTTTGGTCCTTTCTAAGTATGACCAAAAACATCGTTTCTTATCATACTCCTGAGGCCCAAAGTATCGCGATTGTATTTAAACTCGTTAACTACATGTGATACGAACACTATTTATTTCTTAAGAAAGTAAAGCACACTGAAGGATCTAATAAAACTCTTACTATATCAATATAGAAATTTAATAATCATTTAACTTACAATGAGTATAATTATATTATATACTATTACTATATTTATACTACTAATCATATATCATATATATATATATATATAATTATTTATTATATATATATATTTATATATCGAATATATATTATATATATATATATATATATATATATATATTATATATATAAGAGCATAACAAACTTAACATATCTTAGTAGATTGGCTGATTGAATATATACAATGGTTCTATAAGGGATGCTTGAACACTGGACTACCAACTCATGAACGTTTTGACACCCTTTCTTCTACTTGCTTGGTTATCTCCTTTGATTCCATTTCCATCATTATCGATGATATAGTTTCGTGTCTCTAGTAATACCTTCAGTTAACACATACGTAAAAAGTTCCCGCTCAGATATCAAGTATATTTACATTCTGGGTCACCTGCATAAATACTTTCTTGCCATTGTTTTCTAAGTAGATAATGAATTTCTGTACGTCTATAGAACTTAGGAAGCGATCGATGATGCGCGTAGGATCATCGATCAGGTTTTTCTTAAATGCGTAGTTTCTTGGTATAAAATTAATGAAATTACGGTTTACGTATTAGATAACACTATGTCTTCTTCCATCTGCAATGTAACATTCGCCTATGCGTTACCTCTAACATTATATTTTCAGCTGCATTAGGCCTGAAGTAGATCCAAATATGATGATAGGTTCAAATACGGATTGTTTCATTATTTCCTCATAATTCTAACTTCAAGCTGATTATGTTTTTGATGTATGTATAAAATGATAGAGTAGTTGCCTATATCGCTGGTTCTTCGCACAGGCTAATAACTGTTTCGGTCCAGTGTTTAAAAGCTGAGTTTGGCTTTTTAAAGTATTCTGTAGCCACTCTTCAGTGTGATTAAATATACAAAGTAATTCATCTGGACTCCGAAATTACGCTTGGGTTTATTCTATAACATGGTGTTGGGTAGCACACTGAGAAATACATTCCAAGTCGCATCGGGCTTTCTTTATATAGAATGCAACCCTACTTCCGGGGGTCTTGATTTCCCATTTGGACAATTCTTGTAGTGAGGCATCTTACCTGTAAGGTATCTGACTATACACTAGTGAAAAATAGAACACTTCGTTTATTACAAAAATCAGAGAACTTGGCCACCGCTTAACAAACCATAAACGAGTTATGATTTAAAATGAGTTTGGCGTCTACAACTCCGCCTTGCTCAGAATACATTTTCATCCAATCAGAGCGGTAGGCTCAGGATATAAAAAAAACATGTTTTTTTACATACGTAAAAACCAAAAAAGCGATAAAAAAATTCTCGACCAATCACATACGAGGTCATATAGAGATAGGATTACTCCGTCCACTGCACCAAGAAGGTTAAACTTTCTATTCTTACCTGAGTGTCAACAGGATCTATTCCTAATACAGCATGTTTCAGTTTGAAATATATTTTAAATAATAACAATTGATTCTCGATGCTTGTCTAACTGGAATTACTTTTGACCTGGTATTAGGTTTAAATCCGCCGTCTACAACAAGGCTTATCCTAAATTTAGGCCAAAATTTAGGCCTACGTAGTTATTGCACCACTTTTACAGAAAAAGGTCAGTTTGAAATATATTTCTAAAATAATATTAGGCCTAAATCGCCTAGGGGTACAAAAGGTTTATCCCAAATTTATGGGCTTAAAGTAGCTATTTTCATCCCATTATCTTTTGACGAAGACGAGGATACCGACAGTTTCGTATCTGTTAAACGAGTGCGGGTTGTCTGTGGTTTCTCGTGGTTGGATTGTCAATGTTAATAGTTAATATATAATATTTAATAATAAATTAATAATGTAATAGATAATAATAAATAATAATAATAATAATAAGAAATCCGAATTATTTTAAAACTATGAAATCTTTAGGTAAAATCTAGAGACAGTATCATGAAACTGTATATTGTTATTTTTTAAATAAAAACTTAGAATGTATTTTAATAATACATGTTATGTTATCAGACCATTCTATTTTATTAATTTTTATACAATGACAGAGAAGATGATGTAAAGCAGTAAGTCAATGAAGCAATAGCGCGGCATAGCTGGGTGTAGAGGGGTGCTAGGGCTGGCCTTACAGAGAGTATGATAGGGTACTTTAGGGTACTTTACCATATATATTTTTAATAATTTCATAAAAAAAAAACAATTGTTTTGACCTTAATTAGAAATGAAATTTATAAACAAAGTATAACAGTTATAATAAATTCTTTGTTCAATGATAATATAATAGTTAATTATAGAAGTTTAGAAACTTTTTGAAATAATTTTTCTTTGATCTATGAACTGAAACAGAATCCAGCAGCTTTAATTAAAAACATTACAAAAATGTTTTAATAATTATACGTTATATGTGTAACGTGCGTGTGCGTGTGTGTGGGTGTTGTAAGTGAGTGGTTTTGTGATGTGTGTGTATGTAGTAATCGTGTGTGACTGTAAGTAAATCATCGCTGTTGTAAGTAAATCTGTGTGTGTAGTAAATCTGTGTGTGTAAGTAAATCTGTGTAGTGGATGTAAGTAAATCGCTGGGTGAGCTAGTAAGTAAAGTCTGTTGTGTGAGTGTAAGTAAATCTGTGTGAGGTAAGTAAATCTGTGTGTGTGTGTTGGTGCTTTTCTATGTGTAAGCTGTAAATGTAAGCTGTCTTATGGGTAAATGGTTAAGTGTCCATAGTGATGTTGTGTATAGTGTCATATTGGAATTGTCGTGGTCTAAGTGTAGTGTGTGTGTTGGTGGGTGTGTGTGTGATGGTGTGTGTGTGTGTGCGGTGTGTATAGTGTGATAATCATAATCATAATAACAATAGTAAATGAAGTAAATAACACTAAGGTATAATAATAAAATAATAAAAATAAAAATAATAATAAAGATAAAGATTAATAAAAATAAAATAAAACAGGAATAAACAAGAATAAAACTAAAAGTATTTAAACAAAATAAAATTCAATAATAAAAGTAAATAATAAAAATAAAATAAAAGAATAAAAGATTAAAAATAAAAAGTATTAAACAAAATAAAATAGAATATTAAATAAAAATATCAAAAGAAAAACATTAATGTTAATAAAATATTATAGTTCAAAAGAAAAGCAGAAAGTTAAAAGCAGTAAAGCAGAAGTTAAAGCAGTAAAAGAAGTTAAAACAGTAAAGCATTGAAGAGTTAAAAGCAGTAAAACATGAGTTAAAGCCAGTAAAAGCAGTTAAACAAAAGCCATACTAATCCCCCCTTGGTTTTAGGTCACACCTCTATTGATTTACTGATTTACTGCCTTTAGGTATGTACTGTTATACGATCCATATGAGTTTTTTAACAAGCAGTAAAAACCTATGAGTTAAAAGCAGTCTTAAAACATGAGTTAAAGCAGTAAAACGAGGTGAGTTAAAGCAGTAAAGCAGTAACCAAAAACCAAAAAACCACCCCCCTTGCGTTCAGTAACACCTCTATTTGATTTACTGATTTACTGCTTTAAGGATGTAATGTAATGTCTTTAGTAAAATTTCGGTACAATTGTAGTAAATAATAATGCATTTAATATCAGACACTCTGAATTTTTTCTTTTTACATACAATTTTTAAACAAGTATTAAGTAAAAAGTATATAAGTAAAAAGTAATTAAGTAACAATAATGTTAGTAAATATATGTGTTAAATAATAGGTCTGTAATGAGTTAGTTTTATGTTTGCGAAAATGTTTTTAATAAAAGTTTAGTTATGAAATAAAAATTGAATGAATAAAATGGATCTTTGAAAGAATTTCTGACTTGCAAAATTAACATTAGATATCATATTTACATTCCTAAGTGTCAGGGAATATTGTGCCTACGGGCACACGCGGCGGAGCGGCGTACGCGGAATATTGCGCCTTGCGGCGCACGCGAGTGGCAGGAGACGTGGCGGGTTCGCACCTGCGGGTGCCAAGGAGATTGGCTGTCTTTGCGCGGAGGGAGCATGCTGCGCCTTGGTCAGTTATGATCTAGAGGTAGACACAAGATGAGTCATCAAAGATGAATCATCCATATAGGTGGTATCAAAGATACGTCATCAAAGGTGAGTCATCAAAGATGAGGCAAAAAAATTGAGGCATCAGTGCTGAGGCATTAATGCTGAGGCATCAAAGTTTGAGGCATCAAAGTTGAGGCATCAAAGTTGACGCATGCAAGTTGACGACATCAAATATCGAGTGATGTGAGTGTCAAGTGTATCTAGTGTGGTGGGTGTGAGTGTAAGTGGTATATGGCTAGTGTAAGTGCACTATGGAGGAGTGTAAAGTGCTTATCAAGTTCACTTAGTGTGTAAAGTGTGCATAGTGTATTGTGTGTAGGTGTGTGTGCACGTAATATATATAGACTATAAGTGTTAGAAAAAGACTAACTCTAGTAGAGACCGCTAGCAACTTGTTAATATTACAACCAAATCCGATTCCTCTACTTATAATCTAGGGGTAGACACCAATATACGGCTATTCGGGGATCAGGGGAGGCTAGAAAACGCTTGGAAAAAGTGCACTCAGTAGGCACTATGTGGCACTCACTTGGCACTATTGCTGGCACTTCACTTGGCACTCATGGCACTCACTTGGCACTCATTGGCACTCATTGGCACTCACTGGCACTCACCTGGCACTCACCTGCACTCATCTAATACTCATAGAACATACTAGAACATCACTATGATACTTCTACGGTGGTTGAGTACCATCAAACGCCATCAGTTTACGCGTGGGTCACAAATCTGCGCCCATGGTATATGCAAGTCAAGGCGAAATATCATGTCAACAAGTTAAGACATCAAAAAAGGGATAAGTCCCTAAAAAGGAAGGGCAAAAATTACCGTGCGGTCAAAATTGACCATGACGCCAAAGGCGTTGGGCGTGTGCTGTTCTGTAACGTGAGTGATAAGTGTTAAATGTAAGTGTCTATGGGGTAAATGTAAGTGTCATAGTGAAGTGTGTGTGTAAAGTGTCATAGTGAATGTCTGTATAAGTATGGGTGTAGTGAGTGTGTGTGTGTAGTGTGTGTGTGTGTGTGTGTGTGCGCGCCGCAACGCGACGGTGTAGGTGTTCAAGTTAAGGTAGGTCCATACATGCGTACAAGTTAGGAACGAAATATGTGACGGGTGGGACACGAGTGGCAAAAAATTGGCGTGGGCCAAAAATTCCGACTATGGAAGACCAAAGGTAGGTCAAATTACCGTGGCGCAAATTGACCATGGAAGAGCCAGGGGTAAGCAAAATTACCGTGGGCCAACTTGACCCATGAAGACCAAAGGGTAGCCAAAAACTAAGCCTGGGTCAAAATTGACCCAGTGGAGACCAGAAGGGTAGCCAAAATTAACGTGGGCCACAAAGATGACCCAACGGAAGTCAAAAGGTAGCCCAAAAATTACCGTGGGCAAAAATTGACCCATGGAAGACAAAGGGTAGCCAAAAATGAACGATGAGCCAAAACATGACCACGAAGATCAAAGGTAGCCACAACTTCCCGTGGCGAAAAATTGACCATGGGTGAAACAATTATGGGGCGGTAAAATAGGGGGGCATTCCGTACACGGATTGCTGACGCAAACCGTTTGCGCAACCCCTTCTTCGAAGGGTTGCAAAAATTAGTGGTTGCCAACAATTGGTGCCAAAAATTTGGGTTTCTCAACAAAATTTGAGGTTCTCAAAACAATTTTGGGTTCTGAAAAAAAATTCGGGTTCTCAAAAATTAGGGTTTCTCAAAAAAGTTCTCATAAAATTAGGGTTCTCAACAAATACGACTTCCCCTAAAAGGACAAGTGTAGGTTTAAAATTATGGGCCAAGCATTGACCCATGGAAGACAAAGGGTTGTCGAAAAAAGTTCAAGGCCAAAAAGGTGAAGGCCAAAGGGTCAAAGGTCGGTTAAATTCGAGCTTCAAAAAAAAGTCGCGAGTCAGAACAGGTCCAAGGTCAGGTAAAATTCGAGCTCAAAAAAGGCCACGGGTCAGAAAAAGTCAAAAAGGTCGCGGTCAAGGTCAGTTCAAGGCGTCAAGGCCCAAAAAGTCTAGGAGGGTCAAGTTCAGTCGGTATAGCTCATGGTAGGTGTAAGGGTGGTATAGCTCACGAGGTGGTCACAGGATCAAGGTCGGTATAGCTCAGTAGCTGCGTCAGACAAGGTTCACGCGGGCGGAACGCGACGGTTAAACAGTGTTGACATCACAAAAAGAGGCTAAGCACCTAAAAGAAAGATCAAAATCACCGTGGGCTAAAACAGACCCCCATGGCCGAAAAATTGGGGGCCGAAAACATTAGGGCACGTACGTACGACGAGGCTTTCCGCCCTCCGTCTGGCAACGCCCTTTCTTCGAAAGGGCGCTAAAAATTAGGTGTTGCCAAAAATTAGGGTTGCCAAAAATTAGGGTTTTTTTTTGGTGGTTTATTTTTTTTTTTGTGTGGGTGTTTTGGGTGGGTGGGTTTTTGAGGTGGGTTTTTCGGTTTTTTTGGGTTTTTTTTGTGGGTTTTTCGGGGCTGGGTCAAGGTAAGGTGGGTTTTTCGTGCTCCAAAATGGCCTTATTACTACATAATATATATATATATTATATATATATATATATGATAATTTATATAATTATATATATATATATTATATAAAATATATCATATATATTATATAGTATATATATATATTACTATATATATACTATAATATATATATATCTTTTATATATATATATATATATATATATTATATAATTATTTACTTATTATATTAATTTTATATATATATATATATTATATAATATATATATATACATATATATTTATATATATCATTATATATATAATATATATATATAATATATATATATATATATATAATATATATTATAATATATTATATAAGTATATATATACTATATATAATATATACTATATATATATATATAATAATTATTATATATATATTAGTATACATTTATTATATATAGTATATTATATATATAATAATATATACTATATACTATATATATATATATATATATATATATATATATATATATATATATTATATATATACTATAATATTAGCTATTAGTTTGAAATTTACCTTATCTATATATATATATTATAAATTATAACCATGTCTGTAGTTTAAAATTTTATGAAGCTTTGTGGGTGAACATATTTCATTTTAATGTTTTAATTATAATTTGTTTGTTTTAGGGAATTATACTAATTTTTCTCCTGTGATTGGTTAAGTGGTTCAGGTAAAGACAACGTCCCCTGGTACGAACCCCTTATTTTATAGTCAAAAGAAAAAAAATTCCCCTCTGGACTTCATCCCAAAATAAATTTCGGTTCTGGTTCTTCCCTAAAAATTTTTGGCGCCAGCTCCAACTTCACCCAAAATCATGCGGCTACAGTACATGATTCTGGCTCTAGCTTCGCAGTCCTGCCTTTCACTTCATGGCGCTGACCTGACCTATACCCAAATGGTTGAATTAGTAAAAAAAAAAAAAAAAAAAAAAAAAAAAAAAAAAAAAAAAAAAAAAAAAAAATCTGGTCATTTAGAGTTCTCTAACGAATTCAACAAAACTTAACCTAACTACCTAACCTAACCTACCCTAAACTAACCTAACTAACCTAACGCCATAACCTAACCTTAACTAACCTTAACAACTTACCTAACCATAACCTAAACCTAAACGTCTGCGGAGGGCTGTTACAAGATTTTTTTTTATGTTTTGTCGACCTTTTTTCCTATCGACCCATTCTCCTGTCGTCTATTTGGGATAGTCCCCCACTGACCCCATCAGTAATCTAATACTATCTTAGTTCACAAAGAACAAACCTCGTCAGTAGACCTCTGAATGTCCTATACTTATGATCTTGCGGGCTTCCCTTACTGTCTTATATCATGTCATTAATTGTATCGCCGACTCTCATAGAACTAGTTAAGCATAGATATGAATGTAATTGTTGACAATTCCATTCGCTGCGTTTAGCACAGATTAAATTGAGTTAGAATAATTTTATCTAACTTGGATAAAGAATAATTATATTCTAACAATACTTGACTATTGCTACGATATCTAACTAGGATTGAGTTATGGTCGATTAATAATTGACTACTCTTGTGTGGACTTAGAGGTATAGTCCACGCGCCAACATAATATATAAAGGGGTTCATTGTTATATCCATTGGCTAGTCCACTACTGCCTTGCTATTAGTAAATAATGATTATCTATATTATGGGATTGTAGTCAAAATCATGGAACATAGGAGGGATAAAACCTATAGTAGTGTTTATCTTTCTACTACCCAACATTTAAACTATCCCATTCCAAAATCCTCCATTCACATTTGAAAACATAGGGGTGAAAAGGTAGGTATGTAAACGATACCAAAATGACAAATAATTATTGCAGAGAGGGGGAACCTATATAGAACTAAACTACCATGAAGCATGTCCGTAATTCCAAGTCTTATACTCAGCATATAATAGTAATAAAAATAAACTTGTCCATTACTGGGGGGAGGTGAGGTGATATGAGGAAGTCTCTAAAAATGCCAAAGGTTTAGCAGAAATAGAAAGTGGGATTGATAGAGAGATAGAATCGTATTGGAGGATTTATGAAAAATTACAAATATTTATTGCCGATGAGACGAATATGACGGGATAGGGGAAAAGAAAGTATGATGATTTGACAGACAACATTAATCATCGAGACAGGATATCGACAAATAGATGAGACAAGTGGTACTATGACGTAGTTCGCGTGCTGGGATTGTATTTTTCCCAAGAGCAAGTGTAGAGGAATAAAATAAACCCGAATATATTATGAACGGAATATTAAATTATAGAAATAAAAGAAAGTTTTTATGAGATAAGCATAAAATCAGTATAAAAATTTATCTTGAGAAGATTAATACTTAGCTTTTTCAGTTGTCGGAAACCTCTCTACATCATAGTCTGCTCTATCTCTCAAATACATAATCTTCACTCTATATACAGTAAATAAGAAAGAATTTTATGAGTTATGATAGAGAACCCATCCAACCCCTATAAGTTTACCGAGTTTGAAGTAAATAAGAAGAGAATAAATGAATAAGGAAAATTAATTTTTTTTTACGTTTTCTTCTACTTAAGACAGTAGTCACAAATTAAGTATGGTGAGTAACAATATTGTTGCAATAAAGGCTATGAAGATGAAAAATAGCGTAAGAAAATAGCAAATCCGTGGACTCAGTCCGGATATAGACCCCATATTACACCTAGTAGTGAGTGAGATAAACACCAACGCATACTCAGTGTAGAATTAGTGAATAGTAGAAAGAATAGTCATGAATCACGATCACTAATTTTTGTGATAGCCGCCCTTACGTTTACCTAATATATTAATATATTGTAAATATAGAGTATAATATATAATTGAATAAATATATTAAATTAAAAAATATCTATATTCTACATTGTAAGATATTGTAAAAAAAGCTTGTAATGAAAGTTCACTTTGATGTAATAATGTGCACGCCTAGGAAGAGATTTTAGACGATGCAAGACTAAATTTATGAATACCGGATGGGATTTATGGGATTTATATAATAAGGAAGAACAGGCAGTAGAAGAAATTAATAATTAACAATAACATAATAATAATAACATAATCACCTTATAATAAAATATAATAGATATATAAATGTAATGAATAATTATAATATAATCAATAATATAAGTAATGTTAACGATATTAAAATGATATGTAATTTAAATAAATAATAAATAAAATAACTAATTAATAATCAATAGTTGAAGTAAACTTATATATATGTAAAAAGTATTTTATTAATTGGAAATTAAAGCAGATACGTTTTAGTGGATCGCGTAATATACGATATTCTTATAAAGGAATCAAAGTGGCTTACGTTCAATTACAGTACATTTGTATAATAATCAATTAATATTTTAGACCAGTTAATTACAAAATGTAAGGCACATTTAACAAAGTTGTAAGCTAAGTTGCATAGCAGAAGCCCTCTACCTAAATATGTCAGAGGAGACTTTAATGAATGGATTTATATTAGATTAATAGTTTTAGAAAGAACTTTTAAAGCTGAAAGGAGCAGTGAGCTATGTTATAAATCGAAGACTCATGTTGAACTGGAGTTTCCTTTTGTATGCGTTTCCTTATGGTCTTGCATAATTAAACATATTCAATTTTTATTTCAATTCAATATATCCTGATTAATTATCTATATATAATAAATCATTAAAATACTCTAACTTTATTTTCATCCATTAAATTACCATATGGATTCGATCGAGTGCTTATTCTCAATAATGGCTACATTTCAGGCATAGAGTACAATTAAAGTTTGCGACATATACGAGTGTTGTTATAAATTTCATCATAACGTTCTCTATATTAACTAATCGAACACTCGAACTAAATATTTGTTCATTCAGATGACTAGAAATCTGAGTTAATAGCAGGGATGAGCTCTTTACGGAACGAATGCAAAGTGGCTCATTTCGTATCATCAATAGGAAAAGTGCGTAACTAACTCTTCGGCATTTTAAGGGGGTACATAATTTTAGTTCCCTGTACTCATTTGATTTTCCGCGAAGAGCGCTATTGAATAATACAAAAAATAAAATAAATACTTATATTAATAGTATAAAAGAAAAATTCCTATTTGTTTGCTGTCAACCTCAAAAAGTTTGGCCACTCACTTTAAGAGCTGCTGAAAGAGTACCACATAAAAGAAATAAATCACAAACCTAGAATTTTCAATCATGTAATCGTTATTTTTGGGGTGATGCTCTTTTTTGTGTAAAAACCGGTGAAGCGAGGACCTTTCTCCCTCATTCACCTTCCTTTCCCCCTCCCCCCAGTCATATTAATGGTTTATGTATAATAATGTTTGATATGATATCTGAAATCATTTTAGTGGTGTGCGGAATCTTATCGCTAAGCCATGATATAAGGGCTAAATCTCTTCATAGCCAACTAGCTACAAGTCTATACTTCTCTATGTCCCTCAGAACTAGCATAACTATTATCAACCTTCCCTCCAAAGTATTGTTAAGGAGAGATAAGATCTCAAAGATATGTCCAGACCTTAAGATTCCGGAAAATTTATAGGAAAGCACCGGCTCTGAAATTACTTCATGGTACGATAACTGAATCGTGCCCTCATGTATTTAACTCTTTCACAGTTGTAAATTGCTATCTTAAGTCTTGAAACCCTTTCTCAAAACTCACATTTTCTTTAGAAGTCATCTGAGATAAACAATCCATGAACTGAACTCGATCGCCAGTGAAACAAGCTCTCTTATTATAAAGCATGTCATACTGAAAGTCTAAGTAAATCTTAAGGACGATTAATATGATAATTCAGTTCCTATCTAATGAATCCGAAATTTATGGAGTTGTTTTCGTTCGTATAGGTAAACTGTCAACGCCGGTAATTGAAACTTGGGTGAGTAGCGCTATTTTAAGAACTAATTTACATAATTGATTCACATAATTGAAGCATTGTAAGTTGACTGTTACGAGTTACATGGAATACGCGTATAATCTACTTTCATCGTCTCACTAGTATATATCAAATAGTCATCGCCTCTTCAGGGTGCTTCCTCAATTCTCTTAATGACTTATATACTAATAAATCGTATTAGCTTTTATCTTTAAGTCAAAATAAACCGCTCAATATCGGCATGTTAGTTAGAAATGTGGCAAAGCGTAGATCTTACTTCTTTATCTTTTCCTGTCAATACTACGTTGAGGTGTGCACTAACAGCGGTTCCTGTCGTTATTCCTCCATGTATATTTATTCCTACACAATTTCATTTATAAAAAATCAATACTATTTAAATAAAAACATTCGACAAATGCACCTCTAACTCTATCTTTCACTCGTATTTTAAATAAGCAGTTCACATACTCAATCCCCCTTTATCCTCTTTACATATTATATCTTTTATTCAATATCTCATTAATCAGATATGTTCATATGAATAACTATACTAGCTTTTAAACTTTTAACTTATTAATCTTGGAAGTTGAACTCTTCAGTTAACTAATTCATGTTCCAGTATTTTATCTCTTCTGCTGATGGATAAAGTAAGAAATAACTATAATTATGTGAAATTCAATTCTAGATTAATAATCCCTACTTACTTAACTTTTTGTCAATATCACTTACTACACAAAATACCACTTCTAATCATTATCCCTGTCTCTTTCGACGGTCTGAGTCGACTCTCACTGTTTGAACATTAGTAGTAAACATCCTTGGGCCTCGTAAAAATCATGATAACAAAAAAATGTCTTTTGGAAAGACTATCACAATGCTTAACCTAAGGTTTGCTAGGATGAGCATGGCTCAAAGAACTCGGGAACGTTCATGTTTAGACTGTGAGAATTTTCTTCTTCCTTAATCTCAGTTGCCCGTCTATACTCAAAAGGTCTCAATCCTTGACCCATGTATCGGAGTTAACGTTTAAAGCTTCTTTCATATCATTGGAGGGAGAGGAATGGAAGTAGGCTAACTGGTTTCACCCGGCCTTTTAGAGACAAGGGTCCGTAGGTCACGGCAAAAAGGCTTATGTAAAACACTGTTTACTGAAACACTGTTCACCAAATTCACTTAAGAGCCGCTTCTATTCATTTATGCAAGGCTGATGATTAATATGTGATGACTGTTATATATCTCCATATCGCTTTAAATATAATAGGTACTTAACGACTATGAACATAAAAAAACTTTTAGAAGTACTTTTACAATCACAAATATTGTGAGCCAGTAGATAACTTTTCATATCAATTAATGCACTCATATTATATATACCGTATATATATAATAGTAAGTAATTATTATAATTTGGGTATAAGTAATAGAGCATAGCGGTAGCAAGTGTACTTACAAGGGATATCTATATTTCGAACTTACGTCTAGTATCTCAAAACGCACCTTACGTACGCCAATTACTACGTAGTACACAATGGGTGCTGTATATATCTTCAGCAACGAGTATTGTTAAGTATTAGACATGGTAAACTAATTATCCCAGGCTAGTTTTGCATTGTGCTTATTGCATTTATCTAAACCTTACTTAATTCTCACATCAGACCGGTATATATCTGTTTGATGGAATTCTCTTAATCCATCTTCTGTATTTCCTACTTAAGAATTTAATCCCCTCATCACTTAAAAGCCTGCTGCTGATGCGCTAAATAAATGTGTAATTTTAGCTAGCTAGAGGTGAACTTTGTAGGAGTAAATACATCCCTCCTTGAAATAATGATTTACTACTGCCCCGTGAGTATGGTAAGGTGATAGTTAACACTAAGTAATTAAAAAATAAATACAAATTTGAGAAAGTGGAAATTTTAATGTGGCTAAATAAAAAACATTTTAGTAAATCTCACTATTTCTCACATTATCTCACATGTATGAAACTCAAAAACATCATTTTCACGTAGATTATATTCCACCATCTAGAAAAAGTATCTCTATTTTAGACAACATCTCCTATTATAATGAATTTAGATTATCTCAGCATAAGGAATCAAAGTATGTTAGGCTGAGCGCTAACATGCATGCATACGTATACTATTATATACTGACGGTATCTAATACGTGAACAAATTTTTAGATTTCTTCATAGTAAACCTTAAACTTTAACCTTTAGAACTTCAATAGTTACTCTACACAGTATGATAATATAATTTATCATATTGCTCTCATAATACTATATCATAATAATCACTAATCAGAACTGAACAAAAATCCCCTTTAACTATATCCCCCTCTTACGGATTCCTTTCCACAGCGAACACAAACACATTTCATCACCACAGTAAAGTATATATACTGTAGGTTTGGTCTGGTTGGGGAAATCTTCCCCAAAGAATCAAAAAAACAAAATTTCAAGATTTTAGAAGGAATTGAGAATATATTAGTAAAAAAAAGAGAAAAGTTTACAGAGGGAGGGGAAGAGGAAGGAAGGGAAGAAGATGCAACTACGAAATTAAATAAAATTACTGAAAATACCTTTCATCTTTGTATTTCAGTCGACACGAAAAGAAGAAAAGAAGAAGGGTTAGCAAAGGAGGTTTAGGCGTAATAGAAAGGTTAATAATAAAAATAATATTAAATAATAATAAAATAAAATATATAAAATATGAATAAAAAATAAAATATAAGAGAGGGAGAGAGCGTAAGGTAGATAATAATAAAAATAATAAGATAATCAATGATAATAATAATAGATAATTTCTCAGTCCTAAAAACTGTTACAATCACAACAAAATGAGATTACCCTTACCGCAGCGCATTTCTTGACTATATGATATAGCCTATTTGATATATATAATATAAGTTATGATTAATTATTATGTACTATATTAAGTACGATATAGGTAATACGGATTATAACGCGAAGCTAAATCAAATTTGCCCCTATCTAGATAGATTAACATCCATCGACTCTCTCTCATCTCCCCTGCAAGCATTTATTCTGGTGATGCCTGAAGCATTCATTATACATTGAATACGATTCTAATACGTATGTGTCGCGAGAATGAGCGATAGTAAGGTCTGCTTACTGGCGATGCTCGACGACTTCCTCCGCAGGCAGTGTCAGTATAAACGCATGGTCACTGTGCAGAATGACCGGATATATGGGTGAAGCTCCAGTAGTGTGCATTACTGAATTCAGTCACAAATTTTCTACGCCGCCCTTAACCACCTCCTCACGTCCCTCCCCTCAAATAAGTCACTCTAAAATATCAGTACTACGCAGTGACATAATTCGTATTTGATGTGCAATTTTGTTTTATAATACTCACGTCCAATTATCATATGTATGGAAATTAATTATTGAAGATTAGAATGGATAGGATGATGATTATCTATATATCTGAAAGAATTTGTCTTAGAGAAGTTATGTGAGTTAGGTTTGAATAAAAGTTAATGTACTTAGTTAAAATTAATTTGAAATAAATGGTGTAGTCAATGTGAGGGATAGAGTGGAGGATAAATTTGATAGGTGCGCATAACTATGAAAGGCGAAACCATGCGAGGCACATGAGGTGATGTAAATGTACAATATCAATAGGGCCGAGGGAGAGGGCATAAAGAAGAATAAGTAGGGAAATATAATCAAAATAATATTACATTGGGGTGATAGTTAGCTAAAAGTAATACCCTCATAGGGGGTAGGAGGGTGAGATGAGGTTTACAAGACGGAGCAGCAGGGTAGGAGGGTAGTGGATGAGGACAGAGAGTGTAAAACATAAATAATTATTTGTTAGTGAATGAGGAAATAAACGGAAAATCTAACACTTCTGCTCATCTTAATATACGTTAACCTGTAGTGTATTTGTCTTTTTTTTACATTTTAGAAGGATTATTGAAAAGTCAGTTTATCTAGTAAATGAAATTGTAGATAAATGTAAGAATAGAAAAGTGTTGAAAGACATTAGCATAGCGAAGACCAAGACCGAAGGATTAGGTAATGAAAATTATTAATAAATTATATAAGCTTAGTATTTTGGGGGGATTTTCTTAATTTGAGTAGTTAGTAACATAAAATGGAATGAAACGCATCTACTTAATTATTTTAAACCCATGATAAAAGTTGAATAGTGTAGAAGGAGCTTCACTTATGCACTTAGATCAGACCCTATAAACTGTGGATAATATAGAAATACGTATAAGGTAATCTTGTTGATTATTTTTTAATATAATGATATAATTATTTAGAATTATATCTAAAATAAGTTATTAATATTATTATTATTAATTAATGAATTTTCGTCGAATGTTTGAAATGAGAATAAATTATCAGCTCAAGAGATGTCATCTATGAAATTATTTATGTTCAATTAATGTTGAGAAGTGTCATTTCTTACAGTGTTTCTAGGTCTAAAATGTTATTCGAGGTCGGAAAATGTTATTTTGAAGACTATATAGTTCGCACCTCAAAATTGTCCCCGAGATCTATGTGCCGAGGACCATGACACCTTCATGCCAAAGCTCTTCCAATCGCCCTAGCACTATATCGGACTAAATTGATTCAGATAAATAAGCTTATCTTATGAATAATATTAATATAGATAATTTTTTCAACTTTCTATAATAATAAAATATAGTATACTATATATATATATCATTATTAGTTCAAAAAAAAAAAAACAGGGTTCTCATTACCCGTCGGGCTAGTCGTTTTACTTCTACTTCGTATATAGTACTTGAGAGCTAGTGCACAGTCGATCTAGTTCTATCTCGAGACTCGTTCTATTCGATCTGTCTAAAATCTCTCTCTCTTGTATATGGGGTCCATTATAATTTGAGATAATAGAAATCAGGAACATTGATAAGATATATAGCACTTTTTATCAAGCCCGTTGGCTGCTTAGTATTCGTCCATCCTATCCTTTAGATTGGGGAAGTCTTGCAGTATAACAGCTGCCTGTTTCAACTTCTACAGTGGATATTCAGGTATAGAGCTCCATACAACCCGAATTGTGAGACTCTGTAATCCCACGTAGCGTATAATAGGCGAGCGATACATTGAGTCTGGGGATCAGGTTATGAGGTTAGTATGGGAATTTTCATCAATATATTCACTAACAAATCATTCATTAGCATACTCGATTTATAATATTTGGTGCAACTATAAAAGTTCATTAAAAGGACTGAACATTATGTACACCTGTTGTATTAAAAGAAATATGTTAATTATATGGCTGAATTATAAATACGCATGGTTATAAAGAACGGTGATAATAAAAAATTATATCAGATTAAAATTTTCCACACGACAGAAAACAGAAACAATAAAAGAATGAGGTTTCTCTTTCATAAAGATATATTCACGGAGAATATGCTCGTGGCATGAATTTGCTCTAGAATCAGAGATAGCATTTATATGGCCGGTCGTGTTTTTCTTTACACAGTTATGAAATCTTATGGAGATATCTACTAAAAAATGTCTGGAGCGCAGCATTGTCATTACATGAAAAACTGATTAATACGGACCTTTGAACAAATAAATAATTCGATATACACACTTAGCAAAATGTATTCTAATGAATCATCTAGGATAAGCATCGCCTTTGACCTCTTTTCCTCTAATTCTTCAAAATTTTCCAATATTTTCCCCGACTACCCACTAAATTTGGTCTTTTCCTATTTTAAAAATTCTCTTTCTGAAAAAAAAATAATCTAATTCTAATAATAATTCCTAGGTCCTCTTTCTTTCTCTTTTCAAAACCATGTCCTATCCAGTTACATTCAAGCAAGAGTGACCAATTCTGAAAGTTTTATTTTTAATCAAATTGACAAACATTAAATTAAAAAGATGTCATTATATCTAATCAACGTGAATTTTCACTGAATATTTAAATATAATATTGGGTAGAAGCTGTAAATAATTAAATAATATAATCAAAATAGATTAAAGAATTGAGAGTAGTATATCTCATATATATATGGTTAGGATTTGAAAGAGACAGTATATTAATAAAATGAATAGGGATGAAGTTATGTAGCTGATTCATGACTGAATGAGTAGTACGGAAACAGTGATAAGGTATGAGATGTGGTAATAGGAATATAACATTTCGAAATCTGAAGTAAAAGATAGCATGCTAAGCATAATAAGAATCGAAAGAGTGAATTAAATGTGATGATAAATGAGGTCTTTAAGATGGGTGTAAGTATAAGTATATTCTTTTTGGGGCATGAATTAGTAATTAAGTAAAGGTTATATGAAAGGATTTAGAAGGTAAATTGATCTAAGTAGTAATAAATAGCAAGAGTAAAATAGGTGGTAATAATTAATACTGAAATGGAAATACAGTCAAGAATGGGATTAGTTGTAGAGATTTATAAAAGTTACGAATCGAGACTGAGATACTGGAAGTTGTGTGTGAAAACAAAAAGGAGTTTGAGAGGGTAGAATTAATAATAGTTTCCGGAGGACCGTGGTGAAGAGAGGTAATTAAAATGAATACTTATACCGTCTAATATATAGTAGTGATATATATAAGGGTAAGGGAAAGAAGGGGAAATAATAACTATTAATAGTAATAACGTCAAGATTTAGTGTTTTTCTAATGACCTAAAGGGAAGATACATCATAGAAATGTTGTCCTACACACGTCAGAACAGAGTCCTTTATGTGAATAGATATGTTCGTTAAAAAAGAACATTATCCATGTGGGCGATTATGGCAAATTCCTCTGTATAGTTAACATTGTTGGGCTTAAAGAGGAAGATACCTATAAAAATAGAATTTGAATAAGATTAGAAAGTTGGAGAATAATGATATAGCAAATCATCGTAAGTAATGAAAAGATTATGAATGTAGCGGTAGAGGAAATGTCATATCTAGTCTATATTTTATACATCTTGGACCTGAGAGATCATCAAGGTATATATTTAAGTTGGTACTTTAGAGCTGTGCTTGTTCTGATTGCGTATATAACGGAATCTGTCGGATTGTAAGGCCCTGTGTATGGTAAGACCTGTGATATAATATGTAAAAGGGTGGTTGGGTAAATTTTATAGTAAAATGTGAAACACATGGTTGAAAAAGTTGTATTAAAGCCAGTATGAAATTTATTCGGGGAGGGAAGTTGATTGTCAAGCTTCATTATATACCATGAAATAAGAAATGTAAATTTGCGGTTTATAAGGGGTAGTCTTATAGGTGCTAAAATGATTACGAAAGTATATTATGAAACAGGGGGAAAGAATAATAGAAAACTTAACTAGAGAGAGTATTAAGAGTGTGAAAATGTTAAGAAGAAAGGAGTAAATGAGAATAATAGTGGGTAATATTTACAAATAACTAGTAAGTAAAATTGCAGTTTCGGATAATTTAGATACAAGTGAATGTAGTAGTTTGATTTATGGGGAAAGCGCTTGCCGAGTGGGTGGTGGTGTGTTGGTTACAAGCGATCCGGCAAGAAAGACCTAAAGAATATGAAGGTCTCATAGGAAAAGGGCTGTCAGAATTTAGCAACATACAGCGAGAATTGTAAAATGTAACTCAATAAAGAGTAATATGGCGTGGTTATATCGTGAGAGAGAGAGCAAGGAATAATGGTTGTATAGTGCGTCTGTCCTAGGAGGGATATGAACGCTTGAATACAATATGGCAAGAATTATATCAAAGTGAGTGTGAGATGATTGTTTAATATACAGAGGTTATGCTTTAGTCAAGGTTTATCTTAGGGTTGGGAAATTTTGGTGTATTTATTATTTATGAAGGATTAGTGAGGAGAAAGGTAATTAATGGCAAGTAGAGTGAACGGTTTCTTATTTACCGTTACCTATTAGTCGTGGTTTCTTTACTATAAAGCCTATTATGTTTACTATGGAGTTAGACAACTGGATTTTGTTAGCACCCCTCACGAGCAGTTATCAGATTCTTCAATAGGTATATGTAGCGAATTGTTGATATCAAACATATTTTGAGAAATTAAAAATTTTCATAATATTAATTAAATCCTTTTTCAAAAGGCGATCATAACTAATATGAAGCAATTTATTGTAATTTAATAAACTTAAATATAATAAAAATAAACTTATTTTTACAGTAAATACACACCTCACAATCATTACCCATATTCTTTATAATGTAGTATACTGAACTTAATGAATATAATGGAGATCTAAAGGATTAAGTAAACACTTTGGGCCCTTTATATGCTCGGAGCTCAGTTCGCATCTATTTAATCTGGTGCTAACATTCTGAATAATTAAGACTCCTAATATACCGTAATTTTTCACAATTAATAACAAATCACGTTCCTTTATTGACTTTAACAATATACTCATATTGAAAAATATATCAAGCTCCCTTAATATAAGATTAAAAAGATAATAGTATAAATAACATTATAATATATCTAAACATCTAATTCAAACATTATACTATCACAGTAAATGGCAATATATAAAATAATTAAAAAGCCTATTATATAAAGAAACAAATAATATAAAATAATAAATACTACAGTAAATAAAATAAAGTATAAATGTATTTATTTATCTGCATTTAATAATATACTATAAATATATATTCCTAATTATATGTTCTTATATATCGAAATTAGTGATTAATTATAAATAAAACAAACTCTAAATAAAATGATAATGATACTTAACAAAAGAAAACTAAAAAAATAAAAAACGAATAATAAACATTTCACTTACAAATAAGACAAGGCAAAACCACAAGGGTGTGGGTATCTCTTATAAAGGAGGTCACAGACCTAAATGAAACTTAATTATTAAGGATGTTGTGATCTATAGTTCCTCTCATGGTCAAAATTTTTATTTTCTTAATCTTAGCATTCCCATAAAGCTTCTTACCAACACTTTTATCGAAAAAATATACAAACACTCAACCAAAATACATTTGATCAGGACTATAGCAATGTACCCTTAGTTAAAGAATCTAATTGTTATCTCAATAAGAGTTTGGAATTCACATTGTATCTACTCGACATAAACTCCAATTGTTTATTATCCAGGTAATATTACGCACACACAGAGTTAAATAAACAGAGTATTTTCAAATTATAAAAACTATATAAACATCTGGAAATATCCAAGTATTTCAAAGAAAATATCTAAGTATTTATCAACATCTAAAATTAGAGCTATACATATGAATTTCCAGCTAACTATCATTGGAACCTATTAATCAAATGAGACTTATGAAATTCCAGGTCTCCATCAGAAAATCATATTGATCCAACAAATATTATTGAGGTTTAAAATGTTTTATTTTTTTTAATGAACACTTTTCTTTAATAGTTTTGTTTCCCATCTTTCACACGGCATTACTATACTTTTCACAACAACAAGGAACTGTAACTGAGGAAAATTACACAATTATAAAGCGGAAAACCGATAATTATAACCATTTATTACAAAAGGGCACGATTATCAATGAATGGAATAAATTATATAGGCACCACTAACGAACACCTAAGAAAAGATCCACACTTGTTATGCTTAATAATAGATAAAAAACCATTTTCTATCTGTAAAGAGCATAATAGATAGTGATCCCACGAAAAGTAAAAGAATTGATTCAACTATATAAACAACAGTACGCTATATACGATATGACAAACTACCTAAGTCAAAAGTACTCTGAGGTACGCAAGAAAATGGAGTAAAATTCTATTTATCTGAGTAGAAACGACCCGTGAAGAGACTAAGTAATTAATTATGTGATATATTTATTAGAGTAATAAGTATTTTCAAAAGAAATTTTTATCCCTAATTATGATCTCATGATAGTTATTAAAATACAATTAGTTCAGAAATATTTTGATTTCATGATTTGGATTTGCTATAAGGAAAAGGCCCAAGTTGGTCACAAAGTTGAAAGAAAAAAACATGGATTATTAGTGTGTTAGAGAAAAGAATGATTTTTATGTACCGATATAGATATAATATCCAGTATCTATTTGTTGACGAGTATTTACGTTGATCGACTAAAAGCATATTAATATTATAGAGTAGAGGTAAAAGAGACAATGAATGTATTTCTGAATCTAAGTAAATAGAGACAATACTATGTGTAGGTGGAAGTAATTTACCTTTAATTACCTATAAGTAAAATCGTAATAATCTTATCTATATAAAACATTTGATCGCAAATTAGTTCAATATACCTTTATGTATCTTCATAGAATATTTAATAGGAATGGCATCCTGAGAACTTATTCTCCATGAATATATAAAATTAAGATTCTTAAACTCTAAAAAATATATACACTCAAAATAAAACTTACACTGAACGGAAACTTATCTTATTACTTACCTAAAATAATTATAATATTTTTATTTGTGATCACATGGTATAGTAGATTAGACGTTCTAGAATTCTTATATTTAAATATTAGTTACTCAAACTGCTGAAGAAATTTCATCTAGCGAAAAATACTATAATAATATACTGTAAATCATAATAAGTATAAAATTTATAAATATTAAGTATAATAATTATAAGAACTTACTAAGTAATATAATAATAATAAATATAAGTTATATTAAATTAATATATATTATCATTATATTATAATAGTATAATTATATACTAATATAATAATAATTATAATATATTAATATAGTATTTATTAATAGTAATATATAATCTAAATATAGATAGAGCTTATATATATTAGGTAATTATTATATAGTAACTATTTAATAATATATACATTACCTTAATATTAATCGTTTTTAATCAAGATATGCAGTATATAATATATTCATCATTAATCAGTTATTCATATATTATATATAATAACTATATATAAATACTATATATAAGCTAATTATAATATAATTAAATATGAGTAAGTATATATAATATATATATAGTACTATAATATGAAAGTAGTAAGTGTATAAGTGTGCTTGATGATAGTGTGTTATCTGATCGTATATTAAAACTTAAAATTAATTAAAAAAATTACTGTATCAAGGTTTAAATTAATATATTACATAGTATATATATAATAACTTAATATAATAATATAATTTAAATATTAATAATATAATATTAGATATAGGTATAGTAATATATATAAACATAATAAGTATGAATACTATATATATATAGTATGAGAGATATATAATATATATATATAATAAGATGAGTATATATCAGTATATTAATAATAGTGATATGAGTATCCTAATTACATATAATAGTTCGTAGTTAATATATAAGGTATATTATATATTTTATTATATATTATATATAAGGTATAATTAGTTATATTGTTTATTATTATAGTATAATTATATAATTAGTATAGTTTTAATAGTATATATAAGTTATAGGATATTGATAATATTATAGAATATATATTATATAAGTATATATAAATTTTTTAAACATATTAGAAAGTAATATTTAGGCCACGATTTGAAAAAGAATTAACGAGTGAAAAAGTAAAACAAATTAGATAGAAGCATATTGAATTTTGAGAAAAGTATAACGCAAGATCTCGCAGAAGTAATTACAAGACTGTTTCCATATTAAGAGTCCAATCATGTCAAACAAAATCCATATGAAGCATAATGAAATACTCATTTAGCCGTAATGTTATCATATTATCTGAATAAAGAAAATTACGCTAGAGTTTATTTCATCGATGCCCTCTGAAATCTTAAAGACACCCCAAACCAAGAGCATTCGAAGTTCCAATACATCAGTGGGCACAAAAGCCCAGCATAGATAATAACAAATGTCTCTCAAAAATAAAGAAAAACGAGCTCAAGAGAGAGTTTATAATGTCAGAGAAAGTTGCCTACTCTTGGACAGCCTTTAAAGTTCGCCCAATTAAATTCTAATGTAAACAAATTAATTTTTAATACTAAGTTAGTTGAATTTGTTCCTATTCCTACTTCGGTATAGATTGACCAATTTAGTATAAAAGATGCTATAGAATAAATGTCACCGATTTTAAACACATGAGAGTTGCTGACTATCCATTGATCTTTCTATCAAATGAACAGAGCAGTCTTGATTTGACGACATTTCAAAGTATTATGTTTTACGGAGACTTAAAGAGTCCAGATTAAGATGGATATAAATTTAAATTAATAACGTATCTAATTAATCACACATATGCACACAATCACACACATATATATATATTAATAAATATCATCAGTATAATATATATATATATATACGAAGTGTAGTTATCTAAAAAAAAAATATATCGTATAAATTATGATTAACTATAGTATATATAATATATATATTTATATAATATATAGTACTATTACTATATATATATAAATATATAAGTAGACGAACTATATATATATATTATAGATATATAATATATGACCGAACAACAGTTAGCACGCGCAGAAGCATACACTTGTTGATTAGTTTTGTAATGAATGGGTGTTCGTAATCACATTTGATGGTGTTTCAATGGGTTCTTGATACTGTGTTCGCTTGATGTGCCACTACCAGGCACGGTCACTCCAGTGGTCACGCCATGGTTGAAGGGATTAGCCAGAGAAGTCCTTGAATTATAATCCACATACAGATAGATATGAGTGAATTCTTAGTCGTTAGATGCAGTGAGCTTGTCACAATAAGTGAGTTATTCCCGAAAGCTTGCATATGAGATTCCTCAGTGGGGCAGCACCGTCACTGCCCAGGACGCCAACATATATATATATAAGATATAAATATATATATATATATATCTAGTATATATATTAAGATATGGTACATCATAGTAATACTAGACATATATATATATATATACTATAGTATATAAGGCGAATAGAGTATTAATATATATACAGATCAAGTATCCCTGAGTATAAGTAAATGCGCAAATAGTACGTTATTTCCTTGTTTCTGCAACGGAATGCATTAGGAGTCGGTTGCATTGCTATCATAGCGAAACTGCCGTCTAAGGTTAAGGTTCATGGCTCAGGCGTAACTGTGGTGAATCGTCTTAAATTTTGTTGCATGCATAGTCACTGACATCCGATATAGAGTACGACTGTAACTGTTAAAGTTGAGGAGATGATTCGAACTACAAAGTGTAGTACGTAGACACTATATTTATATATATAAGCTGAATATAAAAGATAGTAATGGAGTAATGATATAGTATATATATAAAATATAATATTATATAGTAGGTAATAATATCTAATATATATGATATATATATATATATACGTATATAGTATAGTAGCTATATAGTAATTAGCAAGTCGTCATACGTTGTGATTCCGAACGCGAATCTCACAACCGTTGAGTCCGTGCAACTCAGCACTGACTCAGGCAAGCGAGTTAGTTTGGTGACACAGACAAACAGGTTATTCAACATAACCACATATATAATAATATATAGATATATAATATATTATATATATACGATATAATTAGTATAATATAGATATATAGAGTACTATACGTATATATATATGATATATTGATATCGAGAATATATGAATATAGTAGTATATATAGTTAAGCGGATATATACTTAGCTTTCTGACCCTAGTCGATATTTAGGGTTTCAAAATCGATTTCGATTATATGGTCAATTCGATATACCCAAGATAGAACCAGCGAGGAATCTAAATTTATTCATGAGAAACAGTAGGGTATATAAAGTATATAATATATATATAGATATATATATATATATATACTAACGTATATAAGTTTTTAAAGTATATACTATATATAACTATATATATAATATATATATAATATATATTATATACAGTAATAAAAGCTATATATATAATAAAGAGACTAATTCATTGATACTGTTGAACCTTCAAATATTACTTACTGTTAATTATAAATGTGAGGTACATAATTTTTTTACTGGTCTCGTGAGGTTGACGTTTTTATTGTATCAATTTTTTCTGAAAAATTCATGAATTTGAAGGATTAGTTCTAAATTCTTGAGAAATAATTATACTGTTCGGTTACTATGCTCAAACATTTTAAGTTGATACTAGAGTAAAAAGGTTGTGAGAAAGTGTCAAAAAGCATTGTGAATACCAAAAACAGAGAAAAGAATTTAGATAAATTTATTGTTCTAGTGCATAACAATCTGTGGCTCAGAGTTAACTGTTTTCTTCCAAAATCTATGTATTGTTTGCAATATTAAGTTTCTACGATCGAGTGCGGCTTTAATTATGTATTTTCTTTGTAACACGTAGTCGAACAGTTTTCAAGGGTATACCTATTTTAGATCACTTGCAACTAACAGTTATAGATTGGATTATATTAATTGTTAATGTTATATAATAAGACGAGCCTCTAGAAGAGCCAAAATCATATCTCAAAAACTTCGAAATTACGTTAACAGGGAAAAGAATACATTGTTGGAATCTGTACAATTGGTTGGCTTAAGTCTCGGAACAACTTAAAAAAATTAAAAAAAAACATAAAAAATTGCTTTTTTTTGGGGGCGGGACTCGAGCCGGACATGGAATCGATGTATGATATATTAGTCTTTAAAGTGTGAATACAACGGCATTTAGGGCGCCTCGAGCGACGGTGAACAACGAGGGGATAGATCGTATTTCAATCCCCGGTAGTGGAGGCGGGAACCCCGCGCGACACCAAAACCAAATGAGCGGGGGTTCGAGAACCTACCGCTCCGGAGGGGGGAAATACGGTCCAAGCCCGTATGATAGTCCGGAACGCCGCAGCGGCCGGACTCTGCATGAGGTGCGTCTACCCTTGGGGATAGGCTTCTTAGTTTAAAAAAAAACATAAATTTTACTGGGAAAAAGTCTTAATTTATTTACGAGTAACGTATAAGAAAGTACTACTAATAGGCTATTCACTAGACTCATATTACTAATAAATTAGACGAATACTTCTTTTTACATTTTTCGCGCACCTAAAATTGTAACCGACACTTGCCAGCAATGTATTCCGTCACGGTAGCTTTTGTAGCGTTTTGAATTGATGATGGCTCTGTCTAGAGCTGACATATCATAAGTATAGGATAACAGTATATTATATTATTAATATATAATAATTATATCTAATATATATACTAATATAATATAATATATGATATACATATGATAATATATTATGAATATATAGTAGATATAAAGTATATATAGTAATAAGATATAAATATAATATATAATATATATAGTCGAGCATTTTCTTCGACTTAATGATATATGATCGAGGTCAGAAAGAACTTAGTTTTACATATAATATATTATCATTATAATATATTATAATAGGGGCAGCCCTTCATGGGTAATAGAATGATATGATATAATATTATAGTGTTATATATATATAGTATGATAATATATATTATACTATATATATAGTATATATTATATATAGTATATAAATATATATATAATAATGCCCTGTTATGTTAATGATACTTGCACTCTTTGATTTTTTTTATTGTTTTTTTTTAACCATATTGCTAGTATTTATACTAACAATGAATTTCATGTTGATGCGGTGATTCAAAATTTCGAAATATTTAAATAATGGTTTAAAAATCAAATCAATAACATTTCTTTAAAAATAAATATACTTAAAAAAAAGTACGCCACTTACAGAAAACCAGTTATATATTTGCAATTCAGCGTATAAATATTCAAAATGTAAAGCTAAAAAAAAAAACAAAAAAATTTTTTTTTTAGTCATTAATGAAATATCTCGAAACTAGCAACTTACAGATAAAACCAATTAAAAGTATTTGGAATCGAGCTCTGTAAATAGCTATTACAAAAATGTAAACAAGAAAATACATAAATGAAAAACAGTAAATTAAAAAAAAAATAAAATTAGGCTGAGACGACGGGGGAGCAGTGAGGGGGGGGGCTGGTTCCATTACCGCCGTAGGGGAAAGGGCGTGAGGAATCCCCGTCGACACCCAAAAATCCAGAGCGGCGGGATTCGAGAACCTCCCCGGAGGGGAGAAATAGTCCCGGCTGATCCGTTCCCCCGGAGCCGAAGAAACCCAGACTCTATCTATATTTATTGTTTACCCCTTGGGTATCCTTAGTTAAAAAAAAAAAAAAAATTTAAAACTGAGGAAGTCGTAAACGTAACTGGTCTGATATTATTTTTGATCATAATGGACCGTAAGCCTCTTTCTTAGAAATCATATACTGAAATAATGGAAAAAAAAAACAAAAAATAAACAATCAAAAATGAGTGAGTCTTAAAACATAACAGGCCATTATATACTATATATTATATATAGTAATATAATATATATATATTATATATATATATATTATTATATAGCTATAATATAATATATATATCTAATATATATATATATAATACTATATATATCATAATATACTTAATAATAAATATAATATAGTTAAAATTA
>JABUQX010039372.1:0-15000 GCA_015478945.1 Trachelipus rathkii
ATTGAGTGGTGAGCTGTTTATATATGTTTAATATAGTTTTATTAGTATATTATGGTTTATTGTATCATAAACATATATATTATTTAGCTTATTATAGGTGATATTATATGCATATATGGAGTATAAGTATAATATATATATAGCGTGAGTGAGTAGGGGGGTTATTATATGATTTTATTATACTTTTCAGTGATTTAGTATGAGTGATGGGATTTAGGTCAGTGTATATGTGATTTACATATTTGTGTATATTGATGGTTTTTGTTTTTGCCTGATATTTATTGATATCTGGTGTCATCATTTATTATTTATGGTGCTTTAATATTAGTCTTCTATATATCATATATATTTTGGGTACTGAATATTTATTATGTTATGATATATTTATAATGTGAGTATGATATTAATTGTTTTTGGTAGTACCGTGATTTTAATGTGAGGTTTTTGGGGTTTGTGTTTGGTTTATACTATAGTCCATGAAGCTGGAGCGCGCCTTATAGTATTTTTTTTTGAGTGCGCCTGCGCCTATGCGCCTGCGCCTGATGCGCCTACTGCCGCCGGACCTAGTTTGCGCCTATATTTTTGTCACATCAGCGCCTATTCGCCTTTGCGCCTGCGACTTTTCGCGCGACGGTGGCTGTTGCTAAAACTTATCTTTTGCAAGTAAACTTTAGCGCATAATATATATGAGCTCGCTTATTATACGTTCTTGAGGGGATGAGATTCAGCATTTATGGTTGGTATTTTGTTTATTAATAACACGGAACCTAATATTCACAGCGTACCTCTTCGCTCCTGCTCATGTCCGTTTTCTTGTGGTTCCATGGTTTTTTCCGCTCCTTACGGTAGGTTTAAGCATCGTATGCTGCCTGAATTTATTATGTTGAAATTGGTCATGAGCCTAGGTTGTTTAGTTTGGCCCTAATCGTTTATTTGTTACTGTTCAATGAGACTACTGAATGCGCAGTCTGATAATGTATATATATGTTTATATATTGTGATATATTATTATTGAAAGTCCTGATTCAAATTATTAATTTTGTTGGTTTTTTTATATATAATAAGTTTTATATTTTATTATATACTTATATGTTATATATATATTTATATATATATGGATTTATTATATATATTAAGTACTTGTATATTAGGATATATACTTGTTTTTTGGGTTTGTTTGTATTATTTATATATGATAGTGATAGTGACATATATTTATTGATTGATATATATTTATTTACTTATATCATATATACTATAATATTACGTAGTATTAGTTTTATTTATATAGGAGTAGGTATATTATGATGAGAGTATATATATTTATTATAATATAATAATAATTATATTATTTATGTATATGTATATTATGTTTACTTATATAATTTTTGCCGTAAAAAAATTTGATAATTATATATATATATATATATATATATTATATATTGGCTTTTGATAATAATGCTTGTTCAGTGAGTGGGTTAGTTTTTTATCTATTATATATATATTCAATATATATATTTTGATGAGTGTATGTGAATCTGGTGAAGTTTTACATTGGTTTTTTAGAATGATAGCAAGTTTGTTCCACGGCTTCTTCAGGCTCGACCTCGATAGTCCATCTCGGACGCTTTTGTTCCTGTTCATGTGCCTGCAACGCGGCAAAGTGGCTATTAGTGCGAGTCGTCAGAGAATCGGCCTGTGCGACGGCTATTTGCTTAGTCCGCCTTTTAAAAATTGGTTGCGCCTAATGCGCCTTGCGCCTAATCAATATTGGGATTAGTTGCGCCTTATGGCGCCATAGGCGCGATTTAGGCGCATAGCTCAAACTCTCGGGTGGGCGCAACGCCCACCTCTGAATATATATATATATTATATATATTAATATATATAATATATATATTATATTTACTATTTTATAATTATATAATTATTTATAGTACGATTTTAATGAGTATTATATTTTATATATCAGTATAGTATCTATATTTATGTTATGTGATTTTGACCGGCAAACATATGTGCACACTTATGCAAAGGGTCTAGTTTTTCGATGATCTCTAGCTCTTTTGTTTTGTAGTTCTTCCTAGTTACTCGTCTTCTAGATAACTTTTCTGCGCTCCGTCTTTCTATGCGCCCATTTTTTGTTACCATCGTATGCGCAATTCAGTATGAGTGAACTGGTTTTCTTCTGTGTAAATTGATTTGATCGTCTACGTTCTATGTTATTGTATCTTCTACTCGGTTTTGTCAATGTTTAGATTATTTTGAAACATTTCATATTTGTATAGTCTGCATGTGTAGGTGACTCTGGTGTGAATGGCTTTTTTTTTGAGTTTTTAAATTATGGCAAGGCTTGTTCTTTTGGCTTTATTTAACAAAGACTGTGTTCTTCTATTTACCTTTTTATTGCTCTTTCGTGTTCTAGTTTCTTTTATCAGTTGCCTTTTCTTTTTTAATTTTGGGGCTTGATCAGGGGGTCCATTTTTGAGTTTGTTTACCATAGACGGTTTCGGCTTCATGGGTAGATTTAGTTGTTGGCTTTTAATTATTTTGTAATAATGCAGCAATAAACCGGTGTTGCTTTTCCTACTTAGGAGGATCTTTTGATTTCGTTTTTCGACATTATATTTTTTTATAGGGGGTTTAAGTGGAACATGTGTTTTGAGGAATGGCGTGCGGTTAGAGATTTGGCCAGTGCGGCGAAATTCGATGGTGGCTTGCGTAGAATACAGGATGAACTTTGAGTCCAAGAAAGATAAAGCTTGACTTGTCGTGGTGTTTCTCGTTTCTCTGGAAGTTGAAACTTTGCGAAAGCGTAATGTGATTCGGTGTTGTTGGTGTAGTATGTTGTGGGATTATGATTTCACCGAGTCTTGAGTTGGCTATATATGAGATATGTGTCTTGTACTACCATGGTCCCAGTATACCATCCTCATTTTCGTCTACAGGGGCGTTTACAAGTAGTCTGACGTGATAAGCTCGTGGTTCACGGAAGGTGGTTGATCATTCTTTTTATTTTGATTCCGAGTACCTGTGTATTGACTACATGCGTGGAGTTGCGTTTTGTGACTGTGCTTAAGAGTATTTGCCGGACATGCATTTTATGTATGCGGTAACTATTTCGTTACAGTTTAGTCTTATAAGAGTAATCAATATCATACTTGTACATAAATATTGAAGAATTATATATTTATTATTTTACCTAGTTTATCGAGGCAAAGGCCGAGATATGCCTATAAATACGTTTTTTTTCACCTTAGTAGTTGTTGGTAAAAAAACTCTAAATTCTAATTTTTAACTTTCTAAATTTATTAAATGGTTCAGTATTTATTGTTCTATTTTACCGTGTTTTTGTTTTGGGTTGTTTTGGCATAATTTTACTATATGAAAGTTTTGAAAGTGTGGGCGAGGTAGTTTCGTATATTGGTTATTTTTTGGGGTATTATATAGAGCAGATGGAGATCTGAATAAGAAATGGTCTAGACTTTAACCCATATTTTGGGTTAGGCATGTAAGATATTGATACTTAAGCAGCTCTTGTTATTTTTATTAGTGTGTCAGAGACTCTTAAACGACCAGTGGGTTGCAGTGTTCGAAGTCCCTGCGACTGTATTTTTTGCGTCGTATGTCCGTAACAATTTGCGGGCTCTTTTGGATCGAAGCTGGCGAGCTCTTTAGTTCCATACTGTCATAAATATTTTTATTTTTGGATTTTATTCAAAAAAGTAAAAAAACATTTAAAAATTCGTATCTTGAATCGATTTGTATACTGAGGATTTAGGCACCGATTCGTATTTCTCTTATTTTACTTAGGGTATATCGGTTGACAGTTAGTAAATATAGACATAGCTAAATAATTGTTGTCAAGAATCTTGTTTCCATCTGGTTGCTGTTTTGGCATTAACCTAAATATTATAATTTTATAAAATTCTTTATTATCTAGTCTTTACCCTGCAAAGCATGGCATCTAGAAAATAAAAATAGAGAAGAAGTGAAGAAGAGCATCGAGAATCAATCGGCGATTGGACGGAGTCGTTCGCTTTCATATGCAACTCAGATGGCCTTCCGACTTGTCTCATTTGCCACGAAAAAACTCGCACACAATAAGAAATCAAATTTAGAAGAAGACACTCACTAAAAAACAAAGTACTCATGTTTGCTTTAGTTCAAATCTTATCCCAAGAAGCCGGTCCGAAGAAGATTTTTTAATAAATAAGCTGTCGTAATCGATCTTCCAAATAAACAAACTAGGCTAATCAATTTCCAATGTTTAAGTTTAACTGGATACGCAATCTACAAGTAATTGTTAACTGGCAAGCTATCGCGGTATCTCTAAGAAAATTGCAAATAAAATACGGTAAACATCCATTCACAGATGGTGAGTAATAGAAAAGATTTGCTTTTTATACGTGCTATTTTTACTTGAAGAATTACTGTATTTCGTGATTTCAAAAAACAACAGAAAATTCTTTGTAAAGACAAATCTAATTAGATTTGCTTCTACTATTCTATCGTTTTTTTCTCTAGAAGCAGTACATGTTTTTCTGGAGTATAAGGAATTTTAGCTTAAAAATGTCTGTCAAATGTAAATAGTTTTTTGCAGGTGGGAGGGCTAGTACGTCTCATTTTCAAGGCTTTCTGTCTTTGTCTTATTCACTTGCACTATCAGATGAGCGTTCCTTGTGACATCCAGAAAGTACATTCGCACCAAGTTGCCCGTTATTTGTTCATGTATGTGAGTCTGTTGTCTTCCGCAAGAGTGCTCAAACTAGGAAGATTAGTCTTCTTTAGGGATGCTCTACTTGCTCTCGTTTTTTTGGGGATAAACTAGATTGGAAATGATTTTATGCTGATATTGCCTTAGGTGCAAATTTGCTTGATGATCAATTCTTAGTATACGATTTTTAATAATATATCAGTTTTCAATATTTGCACTTTGACAGGGAGGCCAGGTATTGTACTATTTGTAAATTAAATTGTATCAGGGGCAACATAAGCATTTTCATTAGATGCTAGAAGTAACGCACGTAATTCTTTACGTTTCAACTGCTTATTGATATTTGTGATCAACAAGAATTGTTTCGCTGTGCCTCATTATTTTTTTAATCATTTTTCTCTAGCCGTATAATAGTTGTATTTGTTTTGTGTTCTTCTGAATTTGGTTTATATCAATATTTGTAGTGGTGTTTTAATTGGCTCTGCTTTGTTTTTAGCTATCTTTGCTCAATTATACCTTTAGCTCTATTTGCTCTTATTCATCCTAGTTCTGTTTCATTTTTTGGGATAAGTAATTCTTAACATTCTCGTGGATATATGTGTAGACGTTCAGTATTTTCGCGTATTTCTTCGTGTGGGGGTGGCGTCCTTCTCTCAACATATTATAATGTTGGCGATGGCTTTCTATTTAATAAAAGGTTAAGGGTGTTGAAAAAGTTTGCTGCCTATTGTTTGCTTTTGAATGATATATTAAAAAATCAAATTTCTCCTAAATGAAAAAGGCATTTATCACCTCTGATTAGAAAATTGACAAATATTGGTTGCATAATTATTTTAACTTTATGGTTTAGATAATATCAGAGCGAAATTAATATGAGCTGAATCTAAATTAAAAACCTTTGCAAGGAAAATGGGAAATCTCTTCCCAGCTCTATGTTTTTTTAGTTTAGAATGATAATTTGGTTTATGTTTTGAATTTGTAAAAAATTTAATTCTCATTTTGGGGGGCTCATGAAGATTATTTCAGTTCTTATGCTGGAATTTACTTTCATTATTTCTATTCTAAAGTTGCTAATATTCGCGATAAAACGCAGTGGCATATCGTTTAACACGTATATTCTTTGTCATGCACCAAGTTTTTTTTGGAATATTATAATATTATTTTAAGAGTTAATTTTGCGGAGCAGGATTGAGCAAGTGTTCATTATTAGATCGCAACAAAACCACTCTAGGTGCAATGTCATTGATAGGGAGAAATTCCTCTCAACAAGAACATAAGTAATCGTCGAAATCCACAAATCGAGTCTCTGATTTGGAATTGAATACTTGGTATGCGTCTAGAATATGTAATTTGATTTTGCGATTTTGTGATTAAAGAGTAGCTTTGGTGCGCAGGTTGGAGTACAAGGTTTTAGCGAGAGTTGAGAAGATAAGTTTGGGAGTTTGGGTCTTTTTTGGTGGTTATTGACTGGGTTTGGGTGGGTTGTATGGTTCCAGATAATGTTTATGGGACGTAACTGTGGTCAACAAAGAGTGGAAGCAAGCTTTAAAATGGAGTTAAATGCCGGGTTCTGCCGAGGGTGTGGAGTTGCAGGCGTATAATGCGAATCACATGAATGAGTTCTATGCCAGATTGGCTTGGAGTTCATGTGTATGGTGAAGATGGTTTGGGCCAGTCATTGTGGAGTGCTGACTATCTTCGGTATCGGGATATATGTGTCGTGTTGCGATTGCGGAGGTCGTTCTCTGCGAATGTGTATATTATATATTATAGATGTAAAGTTGAGAGTAAGTTCCAACTATACAGTGATTAATATCAAGTATGTCACATTTTTTTATAATCTTAAAGATATTTTTAAGATATTTTACGAAGACCCTCTTAAAAAGTATTTTCGGTAATCATTATTGGCAAAGCCCATCTGCTCTCCATATGAATATTGTTTGCTCAATGTGATGTTAATTTTTTTGGGTGGTTCGTTTGTTGGTTTTTGGTTTTTTTTTTTAAGTACAGGTTTTTACATCTGTTTTTTTTTTAGTAAAAAGTTTTATAATTTTCTTACTTTGAATTTTATCTCATGTCATTAACTCATTATTCGTTCTCCCTATATTTAATTTTATTGTTTTTATTTATTTTTTTTTTCAATTTTTGTTTTGTTTTTGATGTGAACATAATAGGTTAGTTCGTTTTAATAGTTAAGTAAAAATTAAATGGTTTGTTTTAACTTTTTTTACTTAAATAAATGTAATTATCCTAATAATTTGCTATATATTATTTTTCTTTTTAAATTTGTTGTTTGAAAACCTTTACATTAATTATATATTGAATATTAATTATCAGTGTTACTGATGTTAGTATTAGAATAGTATATTTTTTCTCTTATTGAATAATATGATTTTAGTTTTTTTTTTTTTATCATTAAAAACTTTATTTATGCGAGTACTATTTATTGTTGTTATGGTGACAAGAAAAAAATTTTTTGTGGCTCTTTAAAAAAACATTTTTGTAAAATTTTGGTAAATTTTGTTTAATTTATTTTTCGACTCTTATCGACTTACTAAATAGGTGCCTTGACTCCCTTGACTCATGAACAGACTAATATTTCTTGTTTGTTAAGCGGGATGTTAGATTTTTATGTTGCTGTAATAAAGAAATTTCAGTCGTCTATTGATTTTCTCTTAAGTATGTAGGGAGAATTAGGTATCAATTGGGATATTCAGTAGGGTTCAGAAGATATAAGTGTCCAGTTATTGTATAGGGTGCAGTTTTTGAGTAGTATAAGGTGGAGTTATCTTGGCATTTTTAATAAAACAGTGGTTTCACTCCTCGAGTAGAGAGAGTTTGGGTTTAGAGAGTTAGTTGCGTAGCAGTTGATAGAGTTGTTATGAATGGATCGCTATTGGATGAGATGCGAGTGATTTAATTCGTATGGTAATAGCCACTCTATTTATTGTATATTATTATTATTATAGTTATATTATATTTGGTATAGTTTTTTTATTAGTATATATATTTGTATTTATTATTTTAGGTTTTTAGGCTATTTTAGATTATATATTTTATTGGCTAGATTATGTTTGGTCATGCTTGTATAATTTTTATAGTTATTTTTATTATTTATTAATATATTTTATATATTTTGTTTTATTATAGTCTTTTCTTTTTTTTTTAATTACATTTTATATACACATTAATATTAATTTATTAATTTGTTGTATATGGAAAATATTATTCAGTTTTTTCTTGTATAAATTATGTCTATCATTATTCTTTGTAGGCATTTGCTTATATCATATTATTTATTATTAGTTGTATTATCATATTTATATTTAAGATATTATATGAGTGACATATGTATTTACTATATATTGGTATAGTATTTATTTTTTTTGGGTTTGTGTTGTTCTGTTTTTGGGGAGTTGTATTGTTGTTTTCTAAGTTTAATACTCGAATGTGGATACTGAGAGTGAGGTAGGTAAATATATAGAAATTTTTTTATCCTGGTTTTTTTGTCGGGAGTGCTTTGTGTTTTTTCATTTTTACATTCGATTGTTAAGATGTTCAACATATTATGATTTTATGTATTATATGAGGGTTATTTATTTTTTTATTTATATAATTTATCTTTATATAGTTAATTATTGTTTAATTGTTTTGTTTCATTTATCATTATATTCTTCGGGTGAGGTTTATTAGTATATTATTGTGAGTAGGTTTATATTAGGTTTTATATGTTATTATATATGTAGTTTTTTATATGAGTATATAGTTTTGCTATATTAGTTTTTAGGTTTATGTATGATGTATCCTGCGAGAGTTTGTGGGGCTGTTTTTTGCAAGCCTGCCGGATTTTGTTAATGATTGTGTTGAAGCAAGCGTGACTGACTTAGTGTTGTCCGGGTCGCTTAGGCTTAATTCTCCACGCTTTGCATATATCATTCTATATGTTTTATTCTTTTTTATTATATTCTAATATGTTTTGTTTTATTTTAAAATTATTTTTGTTTTTGATAAGAATTTCTTATAATTTTAGATATTTTGGAATAGTTACCAGTTCAACATACTTTTGGTTGAATATAAGGGTGTATTTTTTTTTAGCGATTATTCTTGTTTTACTATATACTTTAGTTTGAATACTTTTTTAGCTACTGCGTGTATTTGTTGCTTTTATCTTGTACTATCAAAGCTCCTTCTCAAAGAATGAAGTACTGCGAAGTTGTAGAGTTTCATGAAGTCTTTGTTCTTAGGGTTATTCCATTTTGTAAGAAATATGGTGACTCAAACTCGTTACGTACATGACATTGAGAGTGGAGAGAGAGAGTTGAGGGTTGAGTTATTTTGAATGTAGGGGAGGTATTTAGTGGTATATTATGGGGCCGATTATGGATTCTTGACATCACTACATTTTTCATAAGAGTTAGAGAAGGATGTGATTGGTAATGGTTGTTGAATAGTTGTGTGTGAGGTTGACACTTCGGCTATTACTTAGGGAGTAGTTTCGAGTCTTGCTATGAGAGAACAAGCCATTGGGGTGGTCGTGCCACTAATGGCGACAGGGTTGTGTGTGCCTCAAGGGACACTCCTAAGCTCTCTTTGAGCTGGTGTTATTGGAAAAGATAGCAATGTCTATTTGGGTTCTCTTCTTCTTCGGGAAGAGAATATCTACGATGGGAAAAAGATACTGCCATGTATATTTCAAGCACAATCTTCTAGATTTTAGGTGGTCGCGAGTTTGGTTAAGGGTTTTTTTGCGAATTAAGTATGTTATTCTATTTCGTTGATGTGTGTATTGATTTTTGGGTATCTTGCATATACTGTAAGAGTAATGGAAATTTGTAAGTGGTTTTGGAGTTAGAGTTGAAAAAACAAACGGTATGGTTTTTAATTTATTTGCCCTGATTTGTTAGAAATGTTTGGAGATAATTGTCGAGGAAGCTGAGTTGTTTTCTCCTAGGTACGTTCCCCGCATATGATGTGAGTGTCACACTTAGCTCTTGTCGTCGGTTTTTCTTTCTTTTTGTAAAATGATTAATGGAGGGTGGGTCGTTGTGGCAGTATGTGTTGGGTGTTGTGTGGTTTGTTAGAGGTGTGTAAGTGTGTAGGTGAAATTGTAAGTTAAGTGTGTAAGAGAAAGAGCGTTATTTAGAGGTGAGCAACAAATTTGTTGTAGGATGGAGAGATCACAACCGCGAGGGAAGATTATAAAACTTCGTGTTATAGATTTTTTAGGAGGGAGAATTCAGATTTGGTCGTTCGTAGCACCGATTGCTGGGATTTAAAACTGTCTAGTACAGTGAACCTCAAAGAGAATTAGGTTTCATCAGACAGATCAGGATAGATCACCTTGAGGAGTCAAGTTTAGAATCAATCTTTATTGTATTGAGACTCTTTACGAATTGCCTTTCTGATATTTCCATTTAATTTTATATGTCTATTTATTCTAGCCTGAAAATAATAGCATTCAAATACCCTTAAATTTTGGTTGTATTTATTAACAGTGGAATGAAATATATTTTTACATTGGTATTATAATTTAGGTTTGGATTCATTTTTGCATCAAGATTAAAGAGTTGGACTTTGAGGATATCGTTTTACTTTGTACTTTGTTTCTTTTCTTATTATTTTTAATCTTACTTTTACTTTTACACTTTACTACTTACTTTTTTACTTTTACTCTTAAATAAATTATTTTACTAACTTTTTTAACTATTTAACTATTTAACTATTTAACTATTTAATAAATTAATAATTATTATTAATAATTAATTATATTAAAATTTTAATATATTAATAATTAAATTATAATAATAATTAATTAATAATTTAATAATTTAAAATACCTTCAATTTTGCCTTCAAGTAAATTTAGACTTGCGTTCCTCGTCAGTTGTTGAGGTAACTCATCGATGAGAGATCGCTTGGGACTGATCTAGTCGGGCCAACGTACCAATCCCTCTGGTGGGCAGTGCCTATTTCGTGGATGTACTCTAGGAAAGTTTTTCCGGCATTTAGTAAAGCAAAGCACGCTTACCTTTAATTTGTACTTTTCAATTACAGCTATGTAGTGGAACGAAGCTATAGAGTTAATTGGAAATAGCTTTTAGGACATTCTCTTCCACTCCACCGCTATGGGTCCTTTTGTTAAATCCTGGTCCCTCTCGCTTGTTTTTCTAGGCGCGTCCCTCTACCTTGCGTTGGAGGGTGTGAATATTGATATTATCAAAATTAAAAGAGTTGTGATTGAATTTCTTCCATATATTTTTAAAATAACGAGCAATCAAATTGGTTATAATGTGATATTATTTGCTTTCTATTTTTTTATTTAATAGTTGGTTTCATGTTTGGAGTAAGCTTCTAACGGTAGGGTATGGGTAATATGAAGTCCCATGGTTATTATTTTTATTTATATTTTGAGCCAGCGGTTCGATTCTTCTCGTTCTGAACCTAATTTTTTTTGGTTAAATTTTTACTCTCCTTCCATAAGATGGTTTTTTGCTTTACTCTCTTCTTTGAATAAGTAGTTATTTATGCAGCGTAAGAAGGGTGAATCTCTTTAAGGGTGATGATAGTATAATAACTATTATAAATTATATATATGTTACTGTATTTATTTATTTTATATATACTAATTTTACATATATTAGTTTTAATTTTTGTTATACGTATTATATTATTATATTGGGTGTTATTATTTTAGGGTATATATTCATGGAGTGATTTTATTCGGGTATTTGCTATGTTATTATATATAATAGGGGTTGGTAGGTAATTTGAGTATTGAGTATTAGTTGTAGTTGGTTTTGTTATTTTTATTTTTTTGTTATATATATTATTACTGGATATTGATATTTTATATTTAGCTTATTGATTTTTTGTTTAGTATTGTTATCTTTGTTAATATATGTTTTAGGTATTAGTTTATGTAGTATTATATATATATATGAGTTATTGTGAGTATTATAATGTATATATAGTATCATATTATTGTTTATAGTGGTTTGGGTTTTTTCATTTCCTTTCGCTTGCTTCATTGTTGGGCATGTATAATTTGTGTTTTTTTTTTTACTTTTTTTGCTTATAATTAGGTAATTTAATGGTATTGTTGTTTTGGTGGGGTTGATTATCCTTAAGCAATGGGAATTTAATTATTTAGAGCGTGATATATATTGATACGAAATGTGGAGAGACTAGTTTTTATATATTTAATTCTAATCTTTGATAGATGAGTTATAGTCAAAAGCGTTCATTTGCATGAAAGCAGAGAGGCTGGCTTTTAGTGGCTGACCTGAGTGGGAAAGATAGTTCAAGAGTAGTTAGTTATTAGATAAATAATCTTTTTTTTGGCAAAATAACTTCCCGTAATGTTTGGGGTTTTTGTTTTCCATGATATGATGAGTATTTTGTGTATACATAACAAGAGAGCAATAGTCATGTGGCGTATTGACGCTTTGAACTTCTGAGGGTGCTATTAAACCATGCAACCTGGATCTCTTATACTTGGGATCGATTTATAATGATCAGTAAAAACTTTAACCTTAACCTATTATGCTATCGATGATGGTCAGTAAATTTCGACCTTTATCTCATACATTTTTTTTTTACATGGATCCTAAATTTTTGCCTGTTAACAATGTTTTCCTTGATGTTTGTTTTTCTGGGTAATATTTTTGCACTTCAGAAAATATCCCGAGACGAGCTTGTCTTCTCTGGACGCAGGTCAATACTGTTTAAACTGATTGCCTAAATAAAGTATCCGATATTTATATTATAGTATATAATTATACTTTTTTTTTTTATTTTAAAAAATATAAATGTTTAGCTTTTTTCACAATGAATTTTTTATATGTTAGTTTATCATATTATACCATTATATGAAAAAAAATTAAAAACATTTATCTGCACCATATTAAGAGGACGGATAATATATATATATAGGCGTATTAGAGTGAGTATAATAGCTAGTATTATTTATTTTTTTATAATTATATTTATTATTATTTATATTTGTTTTTGTGTATACTTTGGTTTATGGTTTTTTTTGCTTGTTTCTGTTATATATATATATATATATTATATATGTGATTATTATTGTGTGTGTGTTGTGTGTGTTGTGTGTGTGCTTGTGTTTGTGTGTGTTGTGTGTTGTGTGTGTGTGTGGTTTGTGTTGTGTGTGTAGGTTGTTGTGTGTGTGTGTTGTGTGTGTGGATCGTTTAATCTGGCAGTTGGGACGCTACCGTTTTTTTCCTAATCCAAGTGTTATAGTGATAGTTAATTGTTAATGTTGGTGGGGTGATTATTTGTTATTTAAATTATGTGTTATTTTGTTATAACAGAGGGTATGAGGAAGGCTTTAATGATAGTTTGTTTGTTATTCTTTTGTTTACTTCTTATTAGTGATAGTTTGTTAGTGTGTTTATGTTTGTTAATATGTTTCGATTATAATGATATCTATACTTCCAATTGTTATTGTTGTTAGTAATAAATAGTAATGCTTATTGCGGTAGTGTTATAATATAGTATATATATTTTTAATTTATATATCTATTATAGTTATGAGTAAGTTGTTTATTTAACTATATACATATATAGGATATGATATAATATTGTATATATATATTTATAATATATTATTATATTATAGTATAGTATTTGTTATTTATATAAACTGTTTTTATTTTTATTATTTACTATTTATATTATATATATATAAATATATTATTAAATTTATTTATATTATTATATATTATTTTATATTATATTATTTTATATATTTATTTATTATTTTATTATATATATAATATATATTAATTTTATTATATATTTATTATTATTATTTATATATATTTATTATATATATATATTATATTATTATATATATATTATATATTATTTATATATATTTAATATAATATTTATATATTAAATATATTCATCATTTATTATTTTTTATTATTTATATTTTATTATATTATATTTAATAATTTATTTTGTATGTTGTTTGTGTTGTTAGTAGAATGTGTTATTTATTTATTTGTTGTAATGTATATATATGTTGTGTTAATGTATCTTTATATATTTTTTTTTTTGTATATTTGTTTTTTTTTTTTTTTTTTTTTTTTTTTTTTTTTTTTTTTTTTTGACAGTTTAGTATTTTCTTTATATAAAAATCTGCCGATAGCTCAGTTTTGGTAGAGGCCACTTTAGCCAAACTTAAAGCGATGTGGTTCCCAAAGTTTCTGGCTTAAGCCGTTCGGGGTGGGAGGGAGGATGAGCTAATTCTTTCTTCTCTGGCTTGGGCATTCGTTCCAACTTCGGACGTTAATTGAGTACACCCCCGGTCTTATTTGATTAGAGGGTCTCTGCCCGTAGTTAGTTCGGTCATTGTGCGTGTGTTATATATTAGGGTAGTATTTGATTATATTGTTTAGGCTATTATTTGTTATATATATATGGTATTGGTATATTAATATTAATATTTAGGTGTATTTTAGTATAGTTATTTATAGGTAATTTATTAGTATGGTATTTATCATGGGTTGAGTTTTATATATTTGTTATTTTTATATGTTTATATTTATATTTTTTATATTATATTATTATATTTTTTTATTTATTTATCTAGTTGTTCCACACATTGTCAGCTTTATCCATACTCTACTTGGTCAGTTAGCCTCTTAATTCAGGTATGGGGTGTTAATTCAAGCGCATTATATATATTATATTATATTATTTTATTTTATATATTATAATATATATTATATATATATTTATTATTTATTATATATATATTATATTTTATTATATTATATATATATATTTATATATTATATATATTATATATATATATTATATAGAGTATATAGTTTTATTTTTTTATTAGGTAATGGGATATATTCTTTGATTAACTATGATTTAGTTATTATACAATATTATATATATCATTATCATTTACAGTATAGCGCTTTCCAATAAATTTACATATATCTCTTGCCGTATTTTCCTTACACTACACTCGTTTTTTTTTGCTCATTTGAAATTAATCTACCACTGAATGGAAAAGAATCGAGGACTTATTTGTTAAATGCGGATAATTGGCTATACCTCAAAAATTTTTTATTTTGCACTATTATCCATATTTTAAAAAGTTTATGTTTATTCCTCTAACGTTTTTTTTCTATGTATTGCTTGAAATTAATAAATGTTTATATAATTATGGAATTGTATATAACGGTAAAATAATAAATTTTGTCTGTGGATTCTTTTCATTATACTTTTTAATAATTTTAT
>JABUQX010039372.1:35000-37500 GCA_015478945.1 Trachelipus rathkii
AGTAATCGTATATGTCAACAGTTGCACTGGTTTTATCGCGATATTGCTTTAGAAATTGAAAATGGAGTAATTTACCGCTCTGAATATCTTCTGCAAAAAGAATTAATTTTTCTTCAAAACAAACCAATTCTTCTACCAAAACATAGGCTGGGTTTCCCTTTCCTTGCAGTTTTAGATTCAGCTCATTTAATTTCGCTGTGATATCCACCATAAAGTAAAATTTTTGCAACCATTTGTCGTTCCCTAATTCAGGGTGATTAATGCCTTTTTCATTTAGGAATGTATTTATTTCATTCAAGCACAAAGCAAAACGTTTCAACACCTTACCTTTGGAAAGCCATCGCACTTTATTGTGAAGAAGGAGGTCGGAATACTGAGTCTCCATTTCGTTTAAGAATTCTTTAAACTGACAATGGTAGAGTGCTTCTGACAAGATGCTGTTAACAATCTTGATTACCAAATTCATGACCTCAACTATTTCGGCCGGAAATGTTTGGGCATAAAGCGCTTCTTGGTGTATTATGCAGTGAAACGTAAAAATTTCGTGGTTTATTTTGCTCTGAAGAATCGTTGTTGCCCCTTTATTTTTTCCTGTCATACTTCTGGCACTAAAGTTTGCTATTGAAACGATTTTCATATTAAATCGATTCTTATTTCTTCAAAGGCATTGTGGCCGCGGCATTCGCTATATCTTCCCCTCTAGTTCTTCTTTTGGACCTTTGGAAGACATATACCTAACAAAAAGGGCAACTTGTGCCGTGTCTTTCATGTCGCAGGACTCATCTATAGCAAGTGATAAGGCAGAAGAAAGTTGAATATCTTCCACTGCAAATATGTTACATTTGAAGACATTTTAGCTATTCTATCTTGTACTGCTTTAGGATAGTGGCAAATCTTTGATTTTTTCAAAGATTTCTGGTTTGTTTTTTTGAAATCACGAACACAGTTTCTTCAGATGCACGTATTGAAGCAATCTTTTTATTACTCCACCATCTAACGTGAATTGGTTTACCTTTTTGCAATTTCTAGAGACTACCGCGAAGCTTTGCCAGATTAACATACTTGGTAGATTTGCGTCCAGTTACTTAACATGGAACTTGATTGCTGTTTTTGTTTTTGGAGCTCGTCGACAGCTTTTTTTCGTTCTTCGCCGGCTGGATATTTACTAGCAAACTGAGTATGTTTTTTAGTGAAGTGTCTCTCTAAATTTGATTTCTTATTGTGTGCGAGTTTTTCGTGGCAAATGAGACAAGTCGGAAGGCCATCTGAGTTGCATATGAAAGCGAACGACTCCGTCCAATCCCGATTGAATTCTCGATGCTCTTCTTCACTTCTTCTCTTTTTTTTTCTAGATGCCATGTTTGCGGTAAAGCTGTAATAAAGAATTTTTAAAATTATTATTTAGGTATCCAAAACAGCAGATGACAAGTTTTGCAATTATTTACTATGTTATATTTACTATGTCAACGTATACCTAAGTAAATAGAGATAGAATCGGTGCCTAATCCTCGTTAATCGATTCAGAACGATTTTTAAATGTTTTTTTTTTTTGATAAAATAAATAATATTTGCGTATGGAACTAAAGAGCCGCAGCTTCGCATCCAAAGAGCCGCATGTCGCTCGCGAGTCGCAGGTTGCCGACCCCTGGTCTAGGTCTCTGACCCTAGATTTAGCTGTTAAGCTCATTCTTACATGTACCCCCATTGGTAAAGTCTGAACCATTCTTTCGTCTTCTGTTTACCCAATTCCTTCGACTTGCACACTTTCAAAATCAATGTATTGGGTAATGTCGACCATTAATTTGGTTAATAAATTGGTTTTTCCACCAACTCTGGTGAAAACTATTTAGGCTTCTGGCCTTTGACCATCGTAGGTTATATTATTATTTTATTTATGTAAGTGTTTGTCTTATAGCTACTGTAAGTATTCCGCATTACTAAAATGTGTGGCACATACTTTGCAGTCAAAACGAATAGATGTGTTACAGTGTTCGAATCAAATAAAAAGAATATCAACCATTGTGAAAGGTTATCGTGATACTGTAAACGCTGTAAGCCAAGAGGATGGTATACTGGGACCATGGTAGTAGATTTATATATGCCAAGAATAGTTGAAATATAATAACACCGATCAAACCTTCCAGTTTCAACTTCCAGAGAAATCGAGAAAACAATCGTCTTTATCCTTTACTTGGAATCATTAATTGTTTCTCCGAAGCATCAATTTTCGGATGGAAATTTACGCGCCTTCTCAACACTGTCACTAAACCCTTTTATAATGTCGAACACGACATCCAAAGATTTAAGGGAAAAGCACAGGTTTTTCTGATTATTACAATTTAAACAACTTATAATGAAGCCGAGTTATGGTACAAACTCTGGACTGATAAGAAAAATTAAAAGAAAAGAATTGAAAGAACTGAAACTAGCAAAGGTAATAGAAGACACAGATTTTGTTAATAGCCAAAAAACAAGCCTTGCATATTTAACTGGTATCACA